>CALNHX010006178.1:0-94234 GCA_940337035.1 Agriotes lineatus
TCAAAAAGTAGAAAAAGTAAATGTTTTTACTATATAAAACAATTTTTACTTCCTTTTACGATAAAGAAAGTATTGGATTCACCCCAAAAATTCGAAATTGAGTTTCATCAGATCTTCACGTTTTAGCCTCCCCTGAACCCAAAAACATATTTTTTTTCATTGGTCTGTCTCTGTGTGTGTCTGTCTGTGAACAGAATATCACCCAAAACGAAAAAAGGTATGGCGTTGAAACTTAATATATAAGTTTTGTGTATTATCTAGACGCGACATCAAGCTTTTGAAGAAAATCGCATAACCGGAAGTAGGTGTTTACTCTTGTGATTTTTCAGTTTTTTCGATTTTTCAAAAACGGCTCTAACGATTTTTTAAAACTTTACATTTGTATTACATTTTTAATGTGTATTGATGTGACCTAGGTGATTTTCCAGTCGAATACTTCTAAAGTGGGCTTCTCTTGTTTTTTTTTATTAACTCTTATTTTAAATAGAACACCCGGTATATTATTACAATTTTGAATTTAGCTTAAAATTTTAGAGAAAATTTGTCTCTTCAACTAACGCTCTATTTTGTACCGTTTTTATAGAATTTGTAATTTTTGAAAATTCTTGACAAATGCTTAAAAATTAAAAATGAAATTTTTGACTAATTATAAGATCACTGTAAAAGGAAGTTGTGTGAGTGTATCACACCAGATTTTTATTTTATATTGTTAACACTACTTGCTGGCATCGTGCGTTCTCGGTAGACGACTGTACATAGGTACTAGCTTAGATACATTTTCATTGTGATATTATTTTAACTCTAAAATTTTTTTTGGTACTGATTATATTTATCAATTTTCTGTCAAACATACAAAATTTTATCGGGCCCCTATCGAAAAAGAAAAACCGCATAAAATATATAAAAAAATTTAGTAGAATAAATGTTTGTATTTATTGAAGCAAAAATTCTCAAATATGTCAACTTTCTAAATATCCTTTCATATAAAAATTATATTTGCAATGTTTCCTTTCTAGATTACTTACGGTTTTCAAGTTATGGCGTTATATCCTTCTATGTATTAATGACAATTTTGAATAGAGTTGGTACGAATTGAATTATTGTTTTTATATCTTCCTGAATTTTGTTAGTTGGCATTACTTGTGTGTCGCAATGCTAAACAAAGTATCAACCTTCCTCAGCTACTATTGCTATAGTCGCCTTTTCAAAACTTTTTGAAATATATCGGGTCTCACAATTTAAATTGTATATAACTTTGCAATTTCGCCATCTTTTAAAATGCCACTGACACTGTAGCATGAAGAAGACAATCTAGAACTTTATAAAATAATATTAAGCAATTTATCACCCCCTATTACCGCACAGTTAGCTATTTTATTTGGTCGCCGGTCCATGAAAAATTTGCACATTAAACAAAAAAGAAAAAGTTTCAAACTGTGGTAATATCGTACAATGCTAAGAAACAGTTGGACGCACAGGTTAAAAAACGAAGAAATTATAAAAAGGTTGGAAAGTACTGGGCAACATGTAGACAAAGTGAAAAGAAGAGAAAGATAAGCTTGGGTCATCTAGTGAAACATAATGGAGTTGAAATACTTCGGGTTGAGCTACGGGACAAATTAGAGAGAAAAATGTTAGAAGGAAAAAAAGCCTTAACTGAAAAACATAAAAGAATGAGTTAAGCAGACTATTCCATCTGACCCAACAAAGGGAAGATTATTTCACAATTGGTAGATAGTCACGAGATAAGAAAAAGTACATATAGTATGCACTCTTTGCTATAGTATAAAAACAATGCAAAATTCACAAATCATGTGTAAAATCAACCATCAACCATATCAAAGAAAACAGAAAATAAGCAGATACAGTTAGAGCAGAAACCTGGCAAAACAACGGAGATGAAGATATTGAATATACGAGCATACGTGCGTCCACGAGACTACGCACCATGGCGCTGGAGAGATGCTAGTTTATTTTAAAGATCTACTCTTCCGGTGGCAATTAATAGTCAAGGGGTTGCTAAGCATTGACCATTAACATTGAATTTGCAAGTAACAAATAAAGGACCTTCAGAAATGATCGCATGTTTTTGAATGGTCATGATTATATAACGTATGAATAATATGTTGGTGGCACTGTAAGGTTATGCAAAACTAACCTGCTAACCTCGAATTTGACACCATACCTCAAGTAGAATACCACTTAATCGTTTATTGCCATAGAAAAATAAATATAATAGGGTTTGTTGTTAAGCTTGGGATATTTGGGTTAAATTAACGTTGTTCTGATTCCATGGTGTGAAACCCTGTGGACACACGGTATATAGTAAGTTATTTACGGCTCTCTAGTCGCCAGCCCTGTTTGTCTCTCCACTCTCCTTCCTGAAGACCTCTTGCACTCATTGCTTTTTCATCTTGATTCCATATCCTTTTTGGCTTTCCACGTTTTATTTTTTCATGGGGGGTTCATTAGATATTTTGTTTGGTCACATGTCTGACTTTGTTTTATCTTTATTATTTGTAGCGATATTAGAAAATGTTTCAAGGCATTTAAAAGATTTACAATTTTTAATTCGGTCCGTATCTGTAAGACCAGGTCTTGTTTTTTCTGCAAATTTATTTCTAGATCCCAAGATTCGTACTCTTCTTGTAATTTTCTCCGCATGCAGCTGGAATCGTCTTCATCTGCTGCTACAAGTACTTGGTCGTCTGTAGATAATAAGGTAGATAGAATATCCTCTCCAACTTGAATAACCAAAATTTCGCATATTTCTCTTCCATTTCTTAAGCGCTTTCTCCAAATAAATTTTAAATAAAGTTGGGACCAGGGAGCAACCTTGTCTGAGGCCCTTAGTTGTTGATAAACATTGAATTAATAGTGGAAAAGCACCTTGCGATCATACTCCGATGCCTTACGGAGAAACTTGAATATGCGAAGTGAATAATGTTATCAACTTTGGACAATGAGAGGTTTCGTATATTAACAGTAAGAAATTGAACAACTCAAGGGTAATAACAACCTCTGCGACGAAGGCTGGCTTTCGACATTTTGAAAAACCATTGCAGGCAAGTTTGTTAAGAAATAAGACAACAATAAACATTAAAACTTAAATGGTTCTTTCGATATATCAGAAAATTAATTTTAAAAGAATGATATAAGCCTGTAGTTTTCAACCTTTTTTTTTCTATCGTAGCCTCGCTTAGAGTTTACCACATCAGTACACTCTCCTCAAGGTTTTTCTCACACCTAGAAATATACTCAAAAAGTATGCCTAGGCCTTAGCCTTATATTTTTTTTCTAGAAATCAGAATTTGATTTGTTAATAAATTATCTCCACATGGTCTATATGACGCATCCGTTCTCGGAGTATTGTGCCTACACAACATATTTTTATTTTATTTTGAAGCTGCCTTAAGAGCTGGCGCGGCACCATTTTTTGAAAATTTTCCTGTAGCTCCACATAGATCCTTCGTGGACCCATGAGATGCCATATGGCTCCTGTTGAGAACTGCTGATGTAAATAATCGTTTTAGCAAATCTTGATATGTTCAGAGCTGTTTTGAGATCGTAGGATTTAAAATTAAAATATATTTTTCTTGAAAAGAATGCGACTAGGAATATCAAAAAAGAAAAAAATGCTTTTACTTTAGCTATTGCTTAAAGACTATAATATATCGCCAAAAAAATTGGCTATAGGCTCACCGATGACTAGTATACGAGACAAGTTACCCCGAGATTACCGCACGGAGTTTGCCCAGGGAAACTGTTTGTAAAAGCCGTGGCTTTCCTGTCATGCAACTGTGGGGGCTTGCATATTTCGTATTTCGTTGGCGTATATCTGCCCAACCGTGGGTGAGGATGCCGTAGACAGAAATGTTGCAACTGCAGAAATGCATGGCAGCAAATATGTGTAGTAGAGACTCCGTTCTCGACAGTTACTCGTCTGATTAATACGAGTACGCATCATGAAGAGAAACCCCGTATGCAGGGCGAATATGCACAAGGGCGACCCAGGAGAGCACGGACGGGTGCTTACACAGCCCGGCGCTTTCAAGACCGCACTCTTGCCTTCTCGTGGTTGAGCTGTTCCGTCTTGTTGAGCAGAAAGAGACGTATCCAAGGGGTAAAAGCTGGGCCGCCGTTTGAGGTGTCGGGCCGGGAGTAATCGTGCCCTTGTATCCGAGGCGCGCGAGAGATCAAACCCATCATTGAGCTTCTTCGGAGCAGATCGCACGAGTTCATCCCTTAAAACTCCCGGAGATCACCCTATCCTACACTTGCAGGGGCAGGTATATTACATCCGGGTATTGCTGCGTAGCAGTGGGTGAGGATAGAAATGTTGAGCCGAGGTACAGAAAGGTGTGCCAGAGAGATTACTCTCGAATGGTTACTCGTCAACGTTTACACGAGTACTACGGGTAGTTAGCCTAAACCCTGGGTTCCTCGGTACATGGCATTTCGATGTCCACTATTTAGGTGCCTCGCTGAAGTAACGACGGATTCGTAGTTGCAGTGGCTGGTCGTATGCTGGTCAGGGATCTCGGCTTCGGGAGGAGTATCGGCGGATGAACACGCATTATCAAAGTTCCGGTGGGTGAACCGGACAGTCACCAAGAAGACGAGATAGGTCTTACCCGGTTTAATAGAGTACAGCAATTCCTGGGCGATGCTGGGCGCTTTGTTTCCAGTGGTGTGCTGGCTGATATGCTTTATTGCTCGATACATCCTAGCCTTAATAGGAAGACCAATGTGTGTACCTGTTGGGTGCCATTTTCAATTAGGGTAAATCTACGCTATGTGCTAATTATTACTTTTATCTATTCTTGCGTTAAAGCATACATAAGCAACCTTTTATTTTGTAATGTGGTTACCCTGCATATATTCGACCAAAAGTATATCAGGTTTTAAGACATATCCATATGCAAAATATCATCTTCCTCCAACAAATACTTCTTGAGCTACAACGACAGTGGATGGACAGACGGACAAACGAACAGACAGACAGACCAAATTGAGGTAACATGTATTTTGTCATCTAGGGACCCTGAAACGTGATAATTTGAAGAAATCTCTTAAGGCACCTAATTTGTTCACGATTACAATATTTCCTTTGTGTTTAAACGGAGAAAGTAAAAGAGAATTTAATTTTTTTAAGTATCCCCTCTGTATATGTATATTGGATCCAAAATATGCTTATTTTCGTCGAGGGTAAAAACCTAAGCTTCGTGTAAAATATCACTTTTATTTAACTAATAGCTCTTGAGTTAAAGCACAAATGGACAGAGTTATTTTTTTAAGATGCTCACCCTGTATGTATTTGACCGGACGTATATTCGGTTTCGTGAGAGGTAGTCGTATAATCTGCATGCAAACTATCGTCTTCCTACAACAAATAGTTTTTGAGTTATACCGCCAACAAACAGGCAGAACCATAGACAAGTTTTTCGACATATAGGGACCTTGGAACGTGAAGGTCTGAAGAAATCTCAGAAGGTGATTTTTTCACTATTACAATATTTCCTTCGCCTTAGACGAGGGAAGTAAAGCTAAAGAAAAATATACGGTACCGCCCACCCAAGAAAAGCGCCCTTCCGTGCTTTCCAAGAACACTTCGATACTCAGCATCACTCCGTTTCTCTAATACAATGAAATGCTAGGAACCAGTTATTTATAAAAAAAAAAACGACGACCATAGCTCAAAAGTTGATGTTGCCTTCATTTTCGGAGGACCTATCGTATGAAAACGATCCAAGACTTCAGGAAGGTTCCTGGCGACCGGAATCGTGTACACATACGAACATACATCCACCGCACAGAACGTTTAGGCACCCCCCAATACGGGGGATTGATCTAGTGGGCTGGGATCTTCACCAAAAGATCCGCACCTCCGAGACGGAGATTTGATATAGTGGGTTCATTAGTCGGTTGGCTCGAATTTTAGAGATATTTGACTCAGAGTGGTTTTCGATATGAGGGAATTTCAATGCTTCGTACACTTCGTGTCGAAGTAATTTAGGGCGGAATGAAAAACACCATAAAGTGGAAACAATTCCATATTGTTCCATGTGCTTGCGTTATCTTTCCACTCAAATTTATTTTAGTCTATAATTTGATTGGTCAAAAGAGATTACATAAAACGACAGGTCGTTGATTTTTTTTTTAGTAGACTCAATCAAACCGAAAATGCAACTCTTCCTTTTCAATTGACAGATGGCATATTTTAGCCCGTTTTATAAGGTTTTCAATTACCCTTTATCGTTGTGAATTAAAATCAATTCTTTCCGTTACAATTTGATATGAGTTGTGCCCAGTGAAGTGTTGTATTTGCTCACCGTGATAGCGTGTTATCTCAACGAGGAGGCTATTTATCACAAATGCACACTGTATGAGTAGTCAAAGCAGATTTATCATCCCTTTAAGTATACCTTAAAAATGCTTTAGCACTGCGAACAAATAGTTGCCTAATGCAGAAGGAGTAGTTTTAGCAATTCGTTTGAGTCTCATTTTATTAAAATGGCCATTACCATACATGAGTATATCAGAATACCCGTATTCTTCATGCCTTTTCTCCGTTTCTCACAAAACTACAGATGCAGGAAATTTATTGCATTTGCCGCAGATACACATTTCCAATAATTTTTGTATTGGTAATATAACAAAAATAATTACTACAATAAAGGTATTAATATATGTGATAAATAGTACCAACTATTGTAGCTTAATCAACTTGTGACTAACGTGATTGTTGCTACTCGTGCATATGAGGAAAAAAATTCACAATCAACACATGCCATGTTCAGTCGCAAAATGCAACAAAATATAAAATGCAGTATCTGAATGAATGATGGTTCCAAAGTTTCGAATTAATCGTTTGAACAAAAAATATTATAGGTGAAATAAGGAATAAGTAGCATATTAAAATTGAGAATTATGATAATCGAATAGAGGCCGATCTCAAAAAACTAGATGAATATTATTTTACACGATGTAGGTTGATCGATATCAAACGGAATAAAACATTGAAAAAATGTATCATATAATATAATACATACATAATTATAAATTCCATGTGCCAGCTCTATAGATTAATGCCAATTTCTTATTAACATAACGTATGTCCCATACGTTTTAAGAAAAAAATTCTGTTGTAACTTTTTATAGGAAAAATGCTTTTAATCTGGTTGGCGCTGAAAAACACGGACCATTATCCGTAGTTTAGGCATATAATTCTGTTAAATATAGCTGTAGGAATAATTAATTGTCGTTTAATTTAATATAAAATTAAAGCAACATAAAATATAACTGTTAATTTTTTTTTCCCAAAATACATGGAACATACGTTATCCAGATCTGCTGAAACGTACCTTCTCTGAGAAGATTTATTTATTGGGAGAAACAACTTGATGTGTAGGTATACAGGGTGCCAAATTTTACATGTCTGCCATTAGTAGACTTTTTATTTTTATACATATAAAAAATTAGTTAAATAGAAGGAATTTCGATATTTTTACGTAATTTTAAATCTTAGAATAAATTTTAAATAGTGCTTGCGATATAGCCTGATTTTATATTTACCCCAGATTTTTAAAAGTATCCCCCTAGCTTTTTTAAAATTCTGTATAGAAAATAATATTAACTTAAAAAAATAAGCATGAAGTAGGTATGATAGAAACAAACACCGGCAAAGATATTTTACATTTCCTTTTCTTTTAATTTCTTAAAAATCACACACCACAATGCGCTGCAGTAAACAATAGTTATTACGGAATTAGAGTAATGGTCACCCGAAATTACTATGCACAAAAGAGGGACAAGGAGACTACATATTCAATGGAGATAACGTGTTTGTAGCAGAAGTTTACCGTGTACAAGTTTCGTTGAAATGTGTAGGTGTGAATAAACCAAAATAATGCCATCTTTATGCTACGCTGATAGCAGAAGTTATTCTGCACTTCACACTGGAAAGAAAGCATTGTCAGTGTGTTAAAGTGTCACTATTTTTCTTAGATTTAAAAAGAAATAATTGGTATCAATTTATTCGTAACTTGATTTAGAGTAATTTTTACTTCTGATACTATTTCAAAAATTCAAATCGTGATTTATGGCAGTTGTAGCACGTACCACTAATATGATATTAAGAGTTAAAATGTCGTCCAAACAATATATTTTATTATTTTGTTACCGCACTGTATAAGAGTTAAAAAATAACCGAAATGTATAACCAAATCATAGTCAATATTGTGGCAAGCCCCACGGTTTTCTTTATTGAGCCTTATAATATTCGTGTGTATTTGCCTTAAACTAATATTTGATTATAACTTACCCTGGTTCTAAGAAAATACGATTTTACAATATCACTAGCTATATACAGTGTGATTCATTCACATCCACACACTCTTCTTGAGTTTTTACTTCTTGTGCGATTGATTCCAAATTTTGCATCAATTTAAAATTAATATTTTTTAATACTGAAAAATCGTTACATTGGAATCCATTACCCTACTACAATTTAAAAATTGCTGTGTGCTTTTCATAGAAATAATACGTCGAGTATAATCCAATTTATTTGCTTCTTTAATAGTGTCATGTTAAAAAAGTTGGTTACTTGTCAAAATGTTAACGTTCACCAAATTTGGAGTCAAATTTCCTTACAAATTCATTCGGTAAAAAGGGCTACTATGTTATTTTCAATTTTCTTATTTTTTTATAGTAGTAGACAGATGAGTTATAATAGGTAGGGGAGGGTAGTACACAGTAAGACATATTTCACAGTGAGACATTCAAAATAATTTTAAATTTAGCGCCCAATTTTTACTTTTAACTGCAGAACTATGTGTGGTCTTTACTTATCCACATACGAACGAGGTTGTGAGCGAGTGTGTTAAATATTTTAGAATATATAAAATAAAACCGTTCTTTCAAGGTAAGAACTTACAAATTATACTAAGCGATATGATAGTTTTCGTATTTCAAACTTTTATTTTCGTAATTGCTTTTTTCTCATCATCTTTGGCAATGATTAAAACATAACCCTTAAGTGGAGTTTCATGTCTGGAACGTCCAAGTAAAGTTTGCAGTCGATTGTTAAAATACGTGCACTTCGTACACAGTGAGACAGCATGTGGTGGTACATAGTGAGACTGTCTCAGTGTGTACCGTTTAATTGATCGACATATTTTAATTGTATTTTAGATGGTCAGAAAAGAAAAAGAACGGAAGATAGGGCGCACAACTGCAGCGCAAATGAGTGCAGGAGTTACCGCAGTAATCGAAGCGGGTTATTCAGTTCGTAATACCGCCGAAATGTTTGATATTAAGTTTCCAACATTGGCTAGATATGTGAAGAAGACGCGAGAAAATTCCAACGCAACTGTTAAGGATATGGAACCAAATTATTCTGTCCGTCGTGTATTCAGTGACGACCAAGAGAAACAATTAGGTTACTATATAACTATCTGCAGCAAAATGGCCTATGGTATAACGACAAAAGAGTGTAGAAAAATTGCTTATGACATGGCATCTGTCAATGCCTGATTCTTGGACAAAGAATAGCTTTGCTGGATTGGAATGGATGAGACATTTTTTAAAACGACGTAAAAATATTAGTATAAGGCAACCAGAAGCTTGCAGTCTAAGCAGATTAACTTCCTTTAACCCTCATAATGTCAATATGTTTTTTAACCACCTGGAAGAACTTATTAAACGAAAACCACAACTGGCAGATGGATCTCGCATATACAATTTGGATAAAACTGGTGTATCTACAGTCCGGAATCCTAAGAAGATATTAGCAGAAAAGGGATCAAAACAAGTAAATCAATGTACCAGTGCCGAAAGAGGTATTTTGGTAACCGTATGTTGTATAATCTCAGCTAATGGGACTTACCTTCCACCGGCAATGGTCTTCCCACGAAAATATTTTAAACCCCACATGTTGAATGGTGCACCATCCAGTACCCTTGGTCTGGCGAATCCAAGTGGCTGGATGACAGGTGAACTTTTTACCCAGGTCTTGGATCATTTTATTAAATATAGCAGCAGTACAATAGATAATCCTACGCTATTAATATATGATAACCATGAGAGCCACATATCAGTGGCTGTTGTGGAAAAGGCTCGAGCTGCATGAGTCTTTATTTTAACATTACCTCCACACTGCAGCCACAAGCTGCAACCACTTGATGTGTTTATGGGCCTTTCAAAGCTCACTATAATGCCTCGGTAGATTCCTGGATGTTAAGAAATCCTGGTGTCCCAATGACAATATATCAAGTGGCGCAGTGTGTAGGAGAAGCTCACCCTAAGGCCATTACGCCAACAAACATCATAGCAGGCTTTAAACGCAGTGGAATATATCCATTAAATACCGCGATATTTACTGAATCCGATTTTTTAACATCCTCTGTGACAGATCGTTCTTTAGAAAGTCCTTCTACATCACAAACTGCTGCCATTGACGATAAAAGCAATACAAATCATATTAATGACGACGACAATGATGATGATGCTGACACTGAGGACAAAAACCCTACTGTATTTGTATCTCCAGCAATATTCAGAGGCTTCCCAAAAGCTCTTCCTAGAAAAGCAAATCGCAAACGTAGACGCACTGGCAAAAGTAAAATTATTACTGACACTCCCGAAAAAGATTTATTATTACAAATGGAGAAGCAAAGACAGGAAAATTCTGGAAAAAAAACAGGCATTTATAAGAGTCACACGTACTATAGCAGACCCTAATGATCTAGAAAGAAACACTGGAAAGACTTCAGCACCAAAAAAGGTAAAGCGAGCTATTCGAGAGGATATTAATGAATCAGACGAAAATGACAAGACAAATTTAGAGTTTATGGATACTTTAGATGACGAAAATTGGAGTCCCGAGGAAATAGAAGAAGATCCTGACTATTTTAGAGCTGCTGTCAAAAACGATTTTGTTTTGGTTGAGTTTCCCAACCATGTGTATTATATTGGAAAAATTATTTCTGATATTGACGATGTAAATGAGTATGAAGTTACGTATCTTCGAAAGAGTGAGAAACTAGGAGGTTGCTTTAGATATCCAGATGAACCTGATATTGCTGCATTAAAAAAAAGCGACATAAAATGGGTTCTTCCAAATCCTACTCCAATGAATAACAAACGATTTGCAAATTATTACAAATTCAACATTAACTTTAACAATTTTGATGTTCGATAAGGAGTTTCAAAGTTATTTCTGCTCGTATGTAGTACGTGTGTTACTTTTGTGGTTTAAATATTAAAAAAATAATTTTCTGTTGTTATTATGCCTTGTTTTTTAATAATAATATGATCGTCTCAGTGTGTACCTGCGAAGATACACTCTGAGACGGTTACAACAAAAAATAGAATATTTTTTTAAAATTATATCAGATAATGAACTTGGCTGTAATATATATAAAGTATGCACAAAGCACTGTATTTTTTTAAACCGCAACAAAAGTTTTCTTTATTTTAATGAATAAAATGTTCTACTTAAATTTAGTTTTTTTGTCTCAGTATGTACTACTCTCTCCTACACTCAAAATATTCATTTTAGTAGTTGTACAGTTGTGATAAGCTACAACAAGTTACCTATAACAATGTGTAGATTTAGAAGGAATTACAGGTTGGTTATATTTATATTGCAACTCGACATACTTTGTATAAAGTATTTCAAAATTGCGATGATTATTAGTAACAGTACATAGCGCGCATTAAAATTTATATAACGAACAGTAAAAATGTAAAATAAGTGAATGACAATATTCAAATTTGTAGTTAAAATATCTAAAAGCCCATATCTATTCAATCATATTTTAAATTTAAACAGTAATTGCATTATTGATTATATAACGTCCTTTTTGCATCTGAAAAAATGGATTTTCGATTTTCGCCCAGGCTGCTTAAAAATTCCGACGTTTCGAACCTTCTGGAAGCATGTAAGTTTTCTGTAACATTTGATGGCTTGTGTTTTTCTGACTTCAAGAACATACGGCATGGTTAGGTATATTTTCGTGTATAGTCCATAATTTTAAAATAGATTTTTCTCTAAGCAGGCGTCTGCTTTAATTGATGAAACCTATTTTATGTTACTTTCTTCTTAGAACCTATTCAAGTGCAACTTTAATTAAGACAAACGCAATCTTTGGATTATTTATAGCAATGGTGTAGATTTCAGTAACTTTCTGTTGCATGAAATTATTGAACACCGTAGTGTCTTAATTAATGATATTGGAACAAGTGAATGTGAATTTTCCTTAGTCATTTAATTGCCACAATGGTCAAAGTTGGTTGTTTTAAACGTCGGCAGTGCCAAAGTTGAGATGAAAAATGTTTTACATAAAATGTTTCCATTAGTGGCCCACACATTTATAATAAATATTTCAGTGCACATCGTTGGGAATTAGTCAAAAATATATTTTTAAAATACTTAGATAATGTTATTGTAATATCAGCGAAATATTTGTTTAGACGCCCAGCTTCGAAAGAATAAGAAACCGACTTTTAGAAATGCAACAGAACAAAGTAGGAGCAGACAAACTATTGACATTTTATAATAGCAGTAGTATGGAAGTAAAACATGGTCTAGCACAAAAAAAGATGAATATATAAGTTAATAGTAGTTTACGCATGTGTATCGTACAATATTTTATCTACAATAGAGTCTAGAAAACACGGTAAATATTAAAAAAATATTTTAAATGTAAATTGGGATTACTAACGGGTCGAAACTTTGCGTGGTTAAAAATTTTAAAACACGTTGCTACTGACGACGTGACTAATGAAATCATTTTAAACACGTTGCTTCTGAAGACGTAAACGAACGAAAACAAACAGTCGTTTTACAAACTATAAAAACTGCCACTAAAAGTAAATTTTACACACTGTCGTAGATAAACATCTTTGATGCGATTTCTAAACCCTGTGGTAAATATACACTTACAAATACCTACATAAACGAATATAGACATCAGGCGAACAAGAAAAATATTTTTAGCGTTATAGAAAAAATATATAAGTATACTGAAGTACAAAAACCATGTAGACAGATGCTTTAACCTGAGTCTTAATTTCAGTGTAATAGCAATTAGAATTATTATTTATTCCCTTTCGTTGTTATTGTTTTAACCAGGGGTGTATTTCGGGCCGGAACGCAGCGGAACTATTCTCCGGTACTTTTTTGTAGAGACGGAATGTGTTTTCCAAACGTCAAAATAGAAAATCATAAATGTGACCAATATTATTTTGTTTTCGCACTATCATAAATATTTTCGTACGCCCTTGATAACCCTGGACGTGAATCTAATATTATTTTTCTTTATTCCATCATTTTTTGTAAGTGATGCACCTTCTTCGAAAACTTTGATGCGCCGCTGATCGCGACGAGCGTTCCCGTACCATTTTTTAGCAGTAATCCCCTGGTATTCAACTAACTGTTTATACCATGTATACATATTATTGTGTGAGTATAAAAAGAAAGAAGTTTTTCTTGATATCGCAGCGAATCTAGTAATCCAAGCCATACAGAAGATGATAACGAGTACAATGACAAAGTTATTCAAAATTGTAGTAATAAACGTCAGCTGACTGGATCGCCCAAGATATTGGTCTAAAATTGTTAGAGGTTAGGATATACTAGAAAACCGCATTCTAAAAATTATAAAAATTATATAGTGGGCAGGAGTATATTCGGCGAACTATTTCAAACATTGAAAACGAATAAATATTTGACAATAACTAGTAAGCGTTATTTTATAATATGATGTAACTTACTTTTAAAAGGTGCCTTTTTTTAGTAGTTAATTAATTTGGTAATTATGTATAATTAAATATATTAGTGATTCACTAATTTGTCTACTTGGTTAGTTAGAGTAACAGTTTAATTTTAAATTATGAACCATAAATCTAAATATTTAGTATATTGTTGAAATCATAAAAGCGGGAGCTATCTGACCTAATCTAATATAAAAAGGACGTTGAAGATGCTTATAGATAGTTCGAAACATACTAGTTCACGCAGCTTTAAGATTAAGTATAAAAGAAATTTTTTGTAAAGTGTATAGATATCCAAATAAAGGCAGCAGATACACAAGAACTTTAAAATTTTTAGTGTTATTCAGATATCTAAAAAAGTAAATGAGCTACTTACAATTTCTTTCAACCGTCGCGAAATTAGCCAACTTTGTCCCAATTTAACCCACATTGTATCTATTAAGCTTAAGGTAAGTGAAATCCCTATACATGTGCTCAAAAAGCGGGCATTCTGTATTTTAATACCGGCTAAAATTGGCAATCAAAAGACAACTTACCGGTTAAATCAGGCAGTCTTGGGTAGAACATCCCCGTTCTGGCTAACCACTCCAGCTGCATCTGCTGCAACTGGCTCGGACTGTGGTGGTTGATGGGGATCTGAATTTTTTGCACCATGGAGCCATCGATGGTGTGAAAAGCGGAGCTTTGTACGTGGTGTTGCGACTGGTACCCGTACAGGCCTCCGTTGGGTAGATGTGGTTTAAGAGCCCCGGCCTGGGGACGAAGGGCGTCGGAGGAATTTCTTCGCTTCCTGGTGAAATCGGAGGGCTTCTACTTCTTGCTGATGATGATGGCGAGATGCTTCGGGACGTATCGGGAGAGTTCGGACGGTCATCTGAGCGAGATAATAATGCATCTATGCAAAACGAACCCTTTTCCTGAATTTTCGTGTCCATATTCAACGGCTTCGACTGGTACGAGTCCTGGTGGCCGTGCAGAACATGGGAAGCTTCTTCGCGGTAATGAGCCATTTTATAGAGTCTTATCACATTGACTATTTAAGCTTGTAACTATTTAACTTTAGATTAATTCGACGTTAACTAAGAAGACATTTTCTAAATTAATATAAATTGTTTATTAAAAATATTAAAAATACTAAGCGCCAGAGTTCACAATATTCTGAAAATGGACGTGTGTAAACGGAGCGCCACTCAAAAACACTTATTTCCCAGCCTGTCATGCGGAACCAACGAGCAGCAAAGCTGTTGATAGACTAAACGATTTGAAATGTATTATCCTCATAATATCAAGCATTACAGCAACATTAGACGTATACATTACACATACGCGAGATCTGCGCGTAAATTCCAGCCTTTGATTGGGCTGAAAGTTAAAGGCCACGCCCCCTACCCTGAAATTCAAAGGGGTTGCCACGCAACCACGGAATTTCGTTTCAGGCCACTTTAATCCCAACTGCAGGCCGTGATTCGTGTCGCTTTTCCTTCAAATTACGCCGGCTGCACATCTCGCGTTCGTGTAGTTATAAAATGAATTAAGTGTGATTTATACTTGAGAAATTAATTAGTTTCTATTATTTCAGAATTTACATGTCTGTTATTAAAATTATGTCGTTCTTTCACGTCGTCTTCGACATTTTATATTTCAGAACAGTTTCAGCAGGAGGAAGAAATATGACTTTTATTTTTACATTACTAGTGCATGTTGTAATAAAACAACTACAAAGATATTTAACTGAATGTTATTACTTTGCAGACACTTCTAAACCTTGAAACATGATTTATAAAAATCATACCTACATGTTATATATTTTTTTAGAATTTTAAAGTTTGTCATTTCTAGAGCCTAAAATTTGTTGTCCATCATTTTTAAATAAATTACAAGCAAACTTATTTAAATTTGTAATTTATAAATCATTTATTTCTACATATACCTATATTCAATAACAATACAACGGTCCAAAATTAATATTAAATTAACAATTAATATCTCACTTATCCTTATGTCTAATGACCTAAACCTAAAATCCTAAAATTCGGTTTTATTTGCATTCATAACTTTGCGTTTCTCTTCTGCAAACTTAACTTCAATAGGGAGAACTGAAGTTTTCGGAAAAGTTGATTTAATAAAGAAAACGAAATCTAATAATCTAACATTTTAAGGAATATGCACTTGAAAGTATTTACACTAATATATGTAAAAAGTATTTCATTTTATATAAATTTTATATACCAAGTTAATTAAATATATACGTTTATTCACGAAAAGATGTTGAGCTCACGAGCATGTAGTGCGAGTGAAATAATATCCTTAAGTGAATAAATGTTTAATTCACTTGGCGTACTTATATATCTTTTTATTCAATTTTGACGAAAATTTGAATAAAAAATATAAAAATATTCAAATCACGATATAAATTTACCCATTCATCGTCGATTTTATTTAAATTTTAGTAATTATATATTACACACTACAAAGAGAAAGAATAATTGAAATAATAAAAATATGTTGTTCTTCACTCGCGAATTAAACACTTTTATTTCACTTGTGAATAATAGACTGTTTATGAAGGTTAATAATGTCACTTTAAACTGTCAAAATTGAATAAAAATGATTATTTTACTATTCCAATTGCTTTGCGAACACTAAGTGGCACATCATGTTAAGTATGACCAACTACTACTATCCTAAAGATGTAAATGTTTACTATACATTTAATTAATTCTTAGTATTAAGTGACTTTGTATCAACTAAAGAAAAGAACACAATTTGTTACATATAAATTCCACTCTTTCAAGAATTACGGGTATTTTCTTCACAAATATAGTTTAAACTTTTTGCTGAACCTTCAAACTTGTATCGTTCACTTAATTTTATTAGAAACATTTCAAAAATGGATACAAAAATATAATATTTGATTAGATACTAACAATTTTACTCCGAAAATTGTAAATTATTATTATTATTATATCTGTATAGTAGAAGCCGTGTAGCTCAGTTGGTAGAGCGTTAGGCTTGCATTAAACAAATCCTCGGTTCAAATCCCATGGTCGGCAGAATTTTTCCTCAGCCTTGGCGATCGATATCGAGTTTGGTGAGATCATTCACAGTTGGATACCAAATTAACTGAGGACTGCTCGGAACCACAGACCTAAGAAATAGAGTAACAATGTCAAAACTTCACCAGCACACACATACCTAAGACAATGGTTGCTAAGTACGCTCAAAAGGCGCGTTCCAACTTTGTAACCCGAAACCGGGGCAAGTTGAGCACTGCACCGCCAGGTACAGAGCCCCAGCCTCTCTTAAAATAACTTATTTTTTATTTTTTTTAGTTTTAAGCTGGATAAATAACTGTAAGAATTTCTCTTCGAAACACAATCACATTATCTAATGTTAAGAATATAAAATTATTGTTGGACTTTCCAATTCATTTACTTCCATAACAGTGCTATGTTAAAAAATGTTGGTTACTTGTGTGCTTGTAAACTACCTGTCTTTCCCATTTGTGTAAAATATTCACATTTCTAAGTTGTGCAATTGTACGGTGTTGACCAAATTTTGAGCCAATTTTCATATCAACTATTTCATATTAGTGCAGTAAAATTAGACAAAAAAATGCCCAAACCCGGGAATCCAAAAAACTAAGACCTGACTGCCAGAGCGTCGTGTTTGGGAGGGGGTGGGGGAGGAGGTGTCAAAACAGTATGTTTTTAAGTTTTCATATATGCAGAATATAGTCTACTTTCCTCATTTTGTTCATTTATTTGATCGGACTAGACTGACTACACCTTTTATAATATCTCAAAATATTCATTTAAGCACGTGTATAGTTGTAAAAATGTATTATCAATCGTATAATAAATAAAAAAGTTATAAATGTGTGTAGATTTAAAACGAGTCACAGGTTGGTTATTCATTCATCCATTATCTTTAGCTTCCTTTATATTTTAGCTTCTCTTACATTTCAATGTTAAAGTTATATTTGGGTATATTAAAACTGGTCGAGTTACTTTGCACAAAGTATTTAAAAATTAAAGACATAATTATTACGGTAGTAGCAATACATGTGGCACATTCACATTTAAACAACGAGTAGGAAAACATAAAAATGTTAAATGAGTAGTTTAATACTAATATTCATATTTTTTATTTCTAGTTAAAATAGCTGAAATTCTATATCTATTAAATCATACCCAACATTTAAAATCTAATTTTATTATTGTTCACTTAACATTCGCAATGTTTAATCTTAAAAACATGGATTTTAATTTTCCCCCTGCGCTGTATCTATCTGGAAAAATCATTCTATAAAAAGTGAAATCAATGGAACTTTGCATGCTTACAATTCTAGCTTTTCGAACTAGCTGAACTATCGTCAACTTCGTTGTTTTTTCTTATCGGCAACACATCAGATATTTATAACATTGGACGGCTTTTGTTTTTCTGATTTCAATATGCGATATATTTTGGTAAACTTGATTTATATAATTTTAAAATATTTTTGTTTTTCTCCGTAGGCTTTGGTTGGATTTAAAATACTACTCACATTAAGTCGATGAAGCGTATTGCATGTTACTATCTTCGTGAAAGCAATTAAAATAACCTTTGAATGAAAAAAAACGTAATATTTGGAATATTTATGACAGCTGATTTTAAACGTCGACATTATAAAAAAAATCGACAATAATAATAATTTACATAAAATATTTCCATTAGTGAAGCACACCTTTACAATACAAATTTCGCAGCAGATCCTTGCTTAAATCTTTTAAAAATATGTTTTTAAATTATTTAGAGAGTGTTTCCTAAAATCTTTAAAACAATTAATGTTTTAAGAGAAACGATATCTACTTAACCCAGTTTAGAAAAGAGAAGAAACTATCTTTTCGAAATACGTCAGAACAATGTATGACTAGACATACCATTAACATTTTATAGTAGGTAGTGGTAGCATAGAGTAAAAATAGTAAATGGTGGTAGTAATATCCACACTTGGCCTCTTATATGGAAGTAAAACATGTTCTAACACAAATAAAAATTAACGTATAATGCAAGCATCTGAAATGCGATTTCTAAGACCAGTGGCAACATCAAAGAAATAATAATCTTAATTAAAAAATCCATATAGATAGAATACATTCAAACATACTTTTTCGAGCAAAGAGAAAAGTTGGTTGTGTATCTATATCAATTTTAACTTATTATTTATTTACTTCAGTATTTATTGTTTTAACCGCACTGTGAGTGTATAATAATGCTAGACGCAGTGGAATTTACCCAACTGCCGAAATTAATTTGGCCAATGCTGCAATTGAGCAAATTAACCCGGTAATTGGGCGAATTTAGGTTTTACGCATTTTCCAGCCTGAACATAAAGCAAACAAACCACGAATCCGTGTATTCATCAAAATAAAAAAAAGAGAAACTTTGCTCGTGATAGGCAAGATAATTATACCCTGCATAGAAAGTCTTGTAACCCATCTGTATTAATCCACAAAGAATGGAAAAAAATATAGCTTATTAGAAAGGCAGAACTTTTTAAATTCTATTGAAGTATTTTAAGAAATATTTGTCTATTATGACATTATGATGTACATTTTAATATTTTAACGGCATGTAAAAAGGCCTAATTTACTGTATGAATTTATTTTTACAAAATTATGAGAAATGCAGGTCCGTATCTAACAAATTTTCTGATGATGATCAGAAAAAAGCTCGAAACGTTATAAAACCATAATATGTGGCACATTGTTGAATTCAGAGTAACAAGGGCTTTGCAAATTTGGCATCAAAAAACCAGCACCGTATTTAAAAAAATGAAGTTGATGATGGTTTCTCGAAGACGAAACGTCGGATAAAAAAATTGATAACGTAATCATTAATTCCACTAAAAGTTGCTATAAAGAAGTTTAATCAGTTTCGCTCTAACTTTAATATTAACGCCAGAAAAAAATAAAAAAAGAAAATCCAAAAATTTGGTTTTTTTGAGATAATTCAAAAACGAAAAAATCATATCAAGGATTTCTAGACGTTATTTTTTTAGTCCTGTAATTGCGCAACTTTCTTCCCATTTAACCAAATTTGTATCTCTTACCATTACCGAGATCCCCATACTGGCCCTCCTTATCTTGGACACACTGTATATGCAAACACCGACATGTCATAAAATTTAAAAATGTACTCGCCGTTAAATCTTTCTGCATACTTCTAACATATGTACCAATTCACAATGAAATGAATGAAATAATAATTGAAGGTTTGAAAACTACAATAAGATTCAAAGTGTGACATTTACCTGAACCATTATATTAGTAGCAGCGACATGTGAATAAACCAATGCACGATATAAACAAGTTTTAGAAACTGTTCTATGCTAACAGAGAGAAAGCTGCCCAAGACGGATATACTGCTTCCCCTTGCTCTGGGGCATCTCATAAAAAAATGAATAGAGAAATAATGAAAAAAATTAATCCTATACTATAAAAATCGAGTAAACGATTTCAACAATGGAAGAAATAAAAATTCCCGTTTGTAGAGTCATTTTTGGATGTGTTAGATTTCAAAAAAGCCGACTGGTATAGCAATCGAAAGCAACTGGACAACAACCCAGTGAAAATTGAAGCGGACACCGAATAAAAAATCAAAATGAGGTGAAGGAAGAAAGTATAAAACAATTTTTGGGTCACTTAAATGCATCGAGAACCACTATTGTCGCAGTGATGCACCCTATAAAATTTACTTACCATGTAAGTTGAATGTTGGAAAACTTTTGATTATATATAACGTACAAACAGAGAACAATTTGAAAGTCAGACAGATCTATGCTCAGTGTTTATAATTTAATAAAAGGAGTAAGCAGTGTGTCGACCCAGTTGCAAAAAAAGAACTATTTATCAACCACAGATAACATGAATTGCAAGCAAAGTATTTTTACATGTTACAAAGAGATGAGCCCTAAACTGCCGTTTTCTTTTTTGATTGTGAAAAAATGTGTCATTACCTAAACTGCCATATCAACAAGGATATTTTTCAATGTAAATATTTTTTTATAGTTTGGATATAGTTTGAAATTCGAGAGTCAGGCTATTTAACAAAATTATCTCTTGCTATGTTGGACTGACGCTGACACACCTAAAATCTCAAATGGTATTGCATCTGCTATTCATCATACTTCCATATTTTTTTAAGAAGTGAGGACAATGTGCTCCACGTTTATCGGCATGCTTTTTATTTCGATGAAGTGTTCAATTAAGAAAAACGACAGAAATATTAGAACCAGAAAACTACTACAGAACTAAGTGTGATGGCAAGATAAAAAAAGTAATGAAATTTCGTTGAACATTCACTGTGGTGACGAATACACAGAAAATTCAAGTTTGGATTATATTATACAACTTTTTAAGCACAATGACTAAATTGTGGCCTATAGTTCTTCTTTCTTGTTTTGTTTGTATGTTTGGAATTTATAGCAAAAACAGAATTCCCCCCCCCCCCCCCCCCCGTAGCCGCTGGGGCTCCCTCTAGCAAAGGTGTGGGTTTCCACCCGGGGATTGCCTTCAATTGACGAGTTTTTCATTCTGTTTTATAGGTTTCTTGTGATGAGTTGCAGGCTCCTCGCCAAACGATATTTCAGCTGCCCAATCTGGGTACAGACGCTGTTGGTTGCCGTCCATTTTGGGTACAGACGCTATCTTCTGTTTCGGTCCGCGGGTGGTATTTGATTTCTCACCTACCTTCCATATCTGGTAGCATTCCCCGATCCGCCACCTGGGGACGCGCCCGATGGGGGACAGAAAATCCCACACGGGGCCTATAGTATTGAAGAAAATTCTCAAATAAAGAAAGCAGAAGAAGAAGAATAGTGATTTGAATTTCAAACGTAAAATATATTTTATTTTTAATATACCGGAGCATAGTACTTATCTTTCTTTAAGTGTTTATTGTTTTACTGTTTAATGACTTGTGCTTCAATTTTTTTACATGCAACTCGACAACTTCTGCATTCAGATAGCAGAAGCGACATGTCAATTAATTTAACAGGCGGTTTCTCTATGGGTACTTCCACTTAGTCTACTTCTTTCGGACGTTTCTATAAAAAAGTTGAAGATGAATTATTTACCTAGTGCAGATTCTAGTATCTAGAATGGCTATGGAATAGTTCCTAATTTATGAATGCAACTACATTTATTCTTAAACTTGACATTTGAAGTTTAATTGTGGTATAAGTGCATTCATAAATAGGGAGATATTCCATAGCCATACTAGATGAAAATAATTTTTGATCGTACTATAGAACCATTACAAACTTTACAGAAAACTAACTTCCTGACACTGACACCTTAATGCCTGCTTCTGTTCATCACTGGAACATACAAATGGAATCTTATCATAGCTATGTTTATAGGCTATTGAACATTCTTCTAACTCCACACAATTTCTAAAAGAGGTCATTATTTTAAAAACCATCGCTGTAAATAATGGTTATTATAGAGATTAATTTACAGTAAAAACATGAGCATTTTGACTAATACATTTTATGAGGCAGGTGAACGTAGGAATTTGAAGAAAAGAAAATGTCATCGCTTTGCTTACTGTAGTAATTTGAAATTAAATACTAATTTAGTGAATAAGAATACTTCGAGCCTCTTGTTAATGAACAACAAAGCAAAAATGAAAAGCTGAATGGATCGGGGATTTATAAAAATTAAAAATATACGGTACCGCCTCCCCCCCCCCCGCCCCCCCCCCCCCAAGAAAAGCGGCCTTCGGTGCTTTTCAAGAATACTTCGACATTCAGCATCACTCCGTTTCGCTAGTACAATAAAATATTATGAACCACTTATTTATCAAAATAAAAACAACCCAACAATTTTGCTTCCTTCAACCATACCTGAAAAGTTAATGTTGCCTTCATTTTCGGAGGCACCTATCGTATGAAAACGATCCAAGACTTCAGGAAGGTTTCTGGCAACCGTACACATACGTACACCGCACAGCACGTTTAGGTAACCCCCAATACGAGAGAGGGATCTAGTGGGCTAGGGTCTTCACCAAAAGATCCGCACAGCCGAGACGGAGATTTGGTATTATAGTGGGTTAATTAGTCGGTTGGCACGAATTTTAGAGATATTTGACTCAGAGTGGTTTTCGATATGAGGGAATTTAAATACTTCGTGTCGAAGTAAAATATTAAATATCGAACGTTTCGATACAAAAATACAAAAGACTTTACAAACGCAGAAAACAATTTACAGATTTGTAGTACGTACACTAACACCACACTATAGTAAACCTCCACATTTGTATGGATTACCAAAGATACCACTTAGGCCAATAGTCAGTTCTGCAGGCTCACCTTGTCACAGGTTAGCAAAATATTTACTTAAAATACTTAATCCTAAATCAGGACACACAGACACATACACAAAGGACACGCCTCATTTCCTTGAAAAACTTAAAGAAGCAAAACATAAACACACAACACTTATCGTAGTTTTGATGTAGTTAGTCTCTTCATTAATGTGCCAGTATGCAAAACACTAAACATCATAAATCATAAGCTACAAAACGATAACACATTACATACACGAACAACATTAAACATTGACACCATTATGGAACTTTTAACACTATGCATTCAAATTCAAACAACATACTTTCAACTAAACAATGAATTTTACCAACAAGATTTCGGGATGGCAATGGGTTTTTTGCCTCCCATTGTTAGTTAAATTTCTATGGAAGACTTTGAACAACCACATGTCTACACATACACCAACAAACCAGTAGTTTGGTGGAAATATGTCGATGATGTTTTTGCAATTTGGCCTCATGATATGGATTAGGTGGACACATTTCTTGAAACATATTAACAGTAAAGAAACCTCCATCAATTTCACATTAGAAACAGAGCAACACCATCAGTTACCTTTTCTTGTTACAATAATCACACGCACAATAAATACTTTTGAAACACTAATAGGTACTTACATTTTAACTCTAACCATCACAAAAACATAAAGACAGTGTAAAAAATCTCTACGACAGAGTCAAAGTTATTTGCTCTAATAATGAAATTTCGAGAAATAGAAAGGAATTATTATAAATGTTTTAAAAGATAATGGGTCTCCAGAGGCTCTTGTTCGGGACATTTTCAATACACGAAACAATGCCACACACATACAATAAGATGACAGTCAAAATATAATACTCTAACTATACCTCATATTCCAGGCATAACTGACAAAATTAGAAAATTTAAAAAAGATTCAAAGTTAGGGACGATATCAAAACGATAAATATCTTGCTGTCAGTTCTTAGAAAAACTAAACCGTTTAACGAAGAACAACATTAAAAGAATTGTATATAATATATAGTATTCCCTGTGATGTGGGAAATATTATATCGGTGAAACATCCAGTTCTTTAGAAGTTAGAGTTAAAGAACATAAAAATATGATTAAAACATATCAATTTCTAAGCTGGCACAACATACTTGGAATAACAACCACAAAATACAATGGCACAACACAAAGATCTTGTCTAAAGAATCGATGTCAACTAAACGTAACATTAAAGAAACGCGTATATTTTCCTTAACGAAGAAAAAAGCGTTGTTACATAACGTTAATAATTGAAAAATAATGAACTTTTTGAAAATATTCTAAATAAAGAAAGCTATATCTGCGAATAAACTTATTGCCAAACTGTTACTTTAATTTTTAATTTAGTTTTGATAACGAAGTCCTTAAGAATGGTCAAACGATCTAAATATGTCAGAATTTAAATAAATTATATAAAACAAACAAACAAACCAATTGTTTTATTAGTTTTAAAAGAGTTGACTAATAATGTTTCATCAGATGCTAACCTCGCGCGATCAGTTCAATTTATGATATTTAAATTAAATATGAGCACTAAGCACTATACATATATATTATGTAAATTGCTCAACAGATCATAATATATTAAAAATATGAAGATCTTTAATGTTTAGTATTATCACAGAGGAAAAATTAGATAATTTTTGCTTTCAACTAGGTAACGACACTGAAATCTTTAGTATTTGTTGAACATAATATATATGTCGCTATTTAGAAAATTGCATTTCCAATTATATTGCATTACAAAGTAATTAGTCGGTATAATACTATTGATGGCCAACACTATTTAGTTGGACACATTGGAGACTGAAACAAAACACAAAAATCATATCTATATTTTATAATTTTTCAAAACATGGCTACGGCTAGTGTAGTGAGACCTTTAGTTATGAACTTCTTGTTCTAGAAAAATGTGCCATTCCTTAAATAACCACTTTAGATGTTTGTCGATGTAAATAGTATATTATGATACGAGTTTTATAAGAAGCATTTGTAGCACGCACGGGTTTAGGGTACGACGAGCGAAGCTGCCTAAGACTGGTAACCGTAAACTGTTGCATATGGTCTGTCACAAATTCAGTACACTGGAAAAAATGTATCAAAGATTTATAATTATTATTACTTTTCAAGGTACCTGAAGGTCTTTCTTATTAGTTCTAGCCAAGCTAATTAACTCTAGTAATATAAAATAGTTAATGCTCTCAAGAAATAGGTAGAACTGTGGATTTACCTGCAATTTTGAGTATTCTTCTAATATTTTGTTTCATTTTGAAACAATTAATAACTATTTATGGTACAACATTAAACCTCTTAACATCAAATAGGGACTTGCTCTTGTTTGATTTCACTGAGAGCAGTAGATTCTAAGAAAATTGGACCTAAACACTGTGCACTTGAGTAGTAGAAAATATAAAGTTAGTTAACAATTAATATTCTGCTTTTAATTCCTTTCAAATTGACAACATAAATCATGCGTAACAAGCTGCATGCTACGCGGTATCCTCTACAATTAGCAAAACGATCGATATTGAGACAAACTTAAATTCTTCTAGTATAACCATTTTTACAGTTCTTGATAATTAGCAATATATGGCGAAGCATTTGTGTACCCAAACATCATTAGCCAAATCTTTAAATAATGAAAACAGAAATAGATTTTTGGCAATATTACATACCTTGTTTTTCCAACAGTTCATTGGGATAATTTCTAAAAATAAAAAAGTTCTATAAAAATCAATTAAAATAGGATGTGTTCACATAACCTGAGCTAAAGTTCTAAAGTGAGATCTAAAGATGGGTACACAACAAATGGCCACTTAACGATGTTTCTTGTTATTCGAACGTGACCTGTAGGTTTTTTAAAGCCGTTCCTCCCGTGTACAAACAGTCCTTGTTATCCATACGTTCTTTGGTATCCTCTGGGCAACATAAAAGAAGAGATGTATAAGCCATTAGCGTTTAAAAATCGACTTGCTTAAACCATTTTAAATAGCAAATATACGATCACTTAGGCACGTATACAAACACGGTGGTCCAGCATGGGTGTATTATGATAAGCAAACAAAAATTTTAAATATCGACTTTTGTATGAGTTACGGGCGTTGGCTCTAAAACTATTGTGATAACCACATTGTTTTCATCTGGAATTGAATTTTAGAAAATATAGTTTTATGGTTGGTGTAGTTTCAAGTTCCATTAAAAACCCATCGATCAATCACCCTTCAGCTAAGTTTGCTTAGATTCAAGTACTCGTTCGGCAGTGATTTGATGGCTGTTTTTGGAGATATGAGGTAATCCCTCTATTGAAATAGCAATTTTACTAATATATTATTAAGAGATTACTTAAAATTGTTGTGTTATTGGCATTTCCTGTTATAATTACACCTAAGATAAATTGTTTGTTCTTACTGATTGGGTGTAGAATAAATTCAAAGTTAAATGAACAATACGGCTCGGTTCAACCATAGCTACAAAACACAATATTACTTTACAGCTGCCGAAATTGTAAATTTCGGTTTTTAAATCGTTCCTTCCAGAGAAAGTCAAATATTGTGTTATGTATTTACATATAAAATCCATTTACAAGGTACCAGTCAGACGGTTGGATTATTTGCTTTAACAAAGATGTGTCAATATTGATTGGTAATTATCAGCGGATTAGTTTTGTAATTAACATGAGTTAAAATGCTAATGAATTGCAAATAAGTGCCTTAAATACGTACCATTAATGCTTTTCTTTGTTTTACATTACATACATCACATGAAATTTGTATAGAATGCAGATATGCAAGATTCTGCTGCACCCTAAAGGAAATACGATATCTCAGGTGCGTCATATTCTCTTCCAAAGCAAAATTATAATTAATGCTATATTTTTAACACTGTGGTAAAATAAGTGCTTGGAATAATAAAATTTTACTGAAAATACGATAATCTTTAATGACAAATTTCTTAAATCGGTTTATACCTTCCTTTAAAAATGTAGGAAACCGGTTTGTACGTAGGCAAGCAATCTAAGTTACATAATATATAGATTAATAAACTAGTGTGAGCGAATGGCCCAGTGAGCAACTGCTCGCCTCTCACGCGGCCGGCCTGAGTTCGAATGCCAGCGGACCTCTGAAGAATTTTAAATATCGTAAGCTCCCCCGGCTACAGCACTAACCCCTGTGGTAGTCGTTAACCCCTAACAAAGAAACTCTCCCTCAATTTCGACGAGTAAGGCCAGCCACCTACCCGGCTTAAGGGCAAAGAGGGCTCATGGAACCACTTTGTGGTTAAAACAGGCCACTGGCTTATAATAACAGGAATAAGAATAAATAGTATGATGTACTAACTTCAAAGCATTAAAATTTAGACGGTTTAAGTTTTATAAAAATAGCGATACCCTAAAATATTGTATACATTTTTCTTCAACGAATAAACATGGACCGAACCAATAAATTTTTTTTAGAAGTCTAGGTCCACCTTCTTTTAGGAGACCCCTTTATTCAGAAAAATAGCAAGAAATCCGTGTAAGCACAAAATAATAGTTTACGACACAAATAAGCAAAGAAATAGCATCAGAAATATCGAATCAAATCAATGGTACAATCATCAAAATACATAATTATATACAAACACACTTGAGCCGTAGCAGTGAGATGCTCTTACAGAAATCTTGCTTGCCGTTTTGTCGGCGCGAGGCTTTAAGCATGAGCCGTTGAAGAGTTAGAAATTAACGGATTTCGTGACGTTTATCTCTCGACTTGAGGTGGAAATGGAAACGCAAGTGTGCGAAGCACATCCGGGCTGTATAATGGCAATAACAATTGTAAGAGTAAATATGATTTTGATGGTCATATTTGGTAAATTTGTAATTATTTCTACAACTCCCCGAAGAAATGAAAACTTTTTTAGATATCACTGGAACGCAAAGTGACAAATTAGGAATGGGACTTAATAAAGATAAAACCAAAATTATGATTATAAGAACAGATGATATAGAACTACGAGGAAATGAATTTGGCAAAATTGAAATGATAGAGTAATACAATTATCTAGGCTCATTTTAAAGCAATACGGGAAGCTGTACTTACGAAATTAAAAGACGAATTCCAATAGCTAAAATGGCCGTGACAACATTAAACAAAATATGTAAAGATCACAGCATAACCAAAACCACCAAAATCAAACTCGTGAAAACACTCGTTTTCCCCAACGCCTTATATGCAGCGGAAACCTGGACGTTGACAAAAATTGATAAAAATTCCTTTGAAATGTGGTGCTGGAGAAGACTGTTGAGGGTTTCATAGACCGAACATCGAACAAATGATTCTGTAATTAAGAAGTTGGCGAAAATATCAGACTGATAACTATAATTCAGAGAAGAATCTTGCAATTCTTTGGCCATATATCACGAAGGACAGACGATAATCTGGAAAAGCTGATGGTCCAGGGAAAGATTTATGGTAAACGATTAAGAGGCAGATCAACTAGAAGAACTAGCTGGATGAAATGGAAGGACTGACAGGTACCAAAATGGAAGAAAGCACAAGAAAACGCTCAGGATAGGAAGCTCTGGAAGAACATTATACAAGCTACAAACTAAACACATTGCCCAAATCACGATCTTCGGATACGCACGACACGACAATAGAGAGAGAGATTAACAATTTAGTATTTATTCACGGCAGCTTGCATAACACTTTATTGTAAAATTAATATACGTATGCACTTTTACAGAAGGTATTGGCTAAGTTTATCAGATATTATAAATATATTTACTATAAAAAATTTGGGGTGATACACTCACACAACTTCCTTTTTACAGTGATCTTATAATTAGCCAAAAATTTTATTTTAAATATTTAAGCATTTGTAAAAAATTTCAAAAATTACAAATTTACAAAAACGGTACAAAATAGAGCGTTAGTTGTAGAGACAAATTTTTTTTTAGAATTTTTAGCTGAATTCAAAAATGTAATAATATATCGCGTGTTCTATTTAAAATAGGAATTAATAAAAAAATGGTAAGAGTAAACACCTACTTCCAGTTACGCGATTTTCTTCAAAAGTTTGCTGTCGCATGTACATAGTACACAAAAACTTATATATGAAGTGTCAACGCCATACCTCCTTTCGTTTTCGAGATATTTCTGTTCACAGACAGACAGACACACATACAGACACACAAACACACAGACAGATCAATGAACAAAAATATGTTTTTTGGGTTCAGGGGACTCTAAAACGTGAAGATCTGTTGAAAACTCAATTTCGAATTTTTGGGGTGAATCCAATACTTCCTTTATCGTAAAAGGAAGTAAAAAGTTGTAACGTAATAATATATGAAAGCACTCAATACTTACTTCTTACGGAAAATAAATAGAACGTTTTGCTTGTAAGAAGTTGATTCTTTAACATTGAAGCAAGCGATCATTGTTTTTATACCATAGAAATGGATACTCTACGAGTAGTATTTGTATATCTATGTTTTATACATAAGCATAACCTTTAAAAGATCTGCGGAACTACGATAAAGTACCTCAGAACCTTTAAAAAAAAATGTGGTGTCTTTACTCAAGCAGTGGATTTTCATCCGTGAAATGAAGACCTCACAAATATTTAGTTGATTCTGGTGAGCAAATGCTTTTGAAGTCCAATTCGTTGAATAACGTTAGTGTTGTATTCTGAAATAAAAGACATTATGCGAAAATACCACAGTACCTTCTAGTTTGTGAAATATTTTTTCTTAAATGGATAAGCGAAGAATTGAGATATATTAGATATACAGTGCGTCTGAAGGCATACGAAATATAGACAAATTCGTTTTTTTCGTTAGAAATAAAAATAAAATGGCATTGTAAGTGAAAAACAATCGTAAATTGTACATATATCCAAAATTTAATAATCTACATCTATAAATAGCTTGAGCTGGATGATGTAAATGAATACATTTTATAAGCCAGATCTAACAAAGCATCTCTGCACAGCACAGACTCCGCAAAGGCGACAATTTTCACAACAATGTTCACCATGATAACTAGTAAATTGTTAAGTTGCCATATATTTGTCACCATTAAAAACTACAATTTTAATATTAACGTTTATAAACCTGGATTATGTCGTTGATAGCATATTGCAAAATCAGATTTATTTCTAGATCTACGCCCCGTGAGTGCAAAAAATAATGTATTACCTCAGGACTAAGGTTCCATTTAATCCGACGTGCAAGTATGTTCTCGATTTCGTTTCGGTAATGAACTTCACCCTGGGATTAAATAGAACACATAATCCCTTCGAATATAATGCACTATTCTTGCAAAAATTGTTAAAAAATTTCTGTTTGTAGAGCCTCTAGTAGAATTCTAATTGTAGATATTCTAACCTGTTCAAATTTAAGAAGCCGAGGATTTGAAGAACCTATACATTCTTACAATATTTTTATAATGATAATTATAATAATGATTGCGAACTTCTTTAATACATTTTCTTAGGGTGGATTAATCCCTTTTTGTATATCTTTTATTTTCATAATTTTCTAGTATCTGGCTTGTTTCTATAGTTTTCCTCTATTCTATCCTATTGTTGATTTTAGCTGTCCAGATTATTATTCCATTGTTTTCAAATCGTTTTCTACATCGTCTTCCCTGATATTATTTGGTCTTCATTTCCTTCTTTTGCACATGGGCGTCCATTTTGTAATGGTTTTGATTCTTTATCTGTCTTCACATCTGATCACATGCTCACATCATTCCAAGCTTTGCACTTTATAAGCCTGGCTATGTCTTGTCCTATTTCCTCAAGCTTTTAATGATTTCGTTTGCTTCTGTACTGTTTCCTATCATTTTTGCAAGACTTTTATTTTAAACATCCTCAGTTGTTCACCGTTGTTTTTGCATAGCGTCATAACTTCTACAGCATATGTAACTACAGGCCTTGTGAAGGTCTTGTATATTTTTTCTTAGTATTTTCGCTTGTTTTCTCGTTCTTTTATAATCTTCTTGCATTCGGACTTCTTTTGCTGTAATTTCTTTCGCAGATCGTGACCTTGCTTATAAATATATATTCTCAGGGTTCTTATCAAATAAAAAGCTTAATCGCTTACAGGTCGACAAATTAAAAGTGGCGGTCGAAGTAGCCTATGAATGGCACTTTTGATGTATTTATTTTTAAGCTATTGGTAGACGTTAATGTCACTTACCCTAATTAGAGGTTATGCATTACTGCCAGAAACACAGTGGCGTAGTATAGAAGAAGACCTGTATAAACAGTAAAGTTTAATCTTCAGACATACTATCATCACTCCATAACAAAACATCACTATCACTATAATCACTATCTCCAGTATTTACAGGAAATTCTAAATTGTCCACAACAAGATCAAAGGCAGTTTCTTCAGCAATAAAACGAGATTCCGTTTTCTTGACGTGTTCGCAAACGTTTTGCCAATTTTCCTGACCATAGCGGTTAAAAAAGTCATCAGCGTGCTTTTTAACACTCTCATATTTAAAATCAATGTTCCTATCACTAACATAGGATTTCATTGCAGCCCAAACCATCTCAATTGGGTTGAGGTCTGGATGATAGGGTGGCAATCTTAGAACATCATGGCCGTTTTCTTGTAATATCTCATCAATTACATATGTTTTATGTTGAGGTTTGTTTAACTTAATAAGGGAATACAATTCTGGTTTGAACATTTTCTCATCAAATGGTATGTTTCTGTCTGATAACCACTGTTGCATTACTCGTTTTCTTGTAGTGGACGTGGGTGCAGGGTTTTTCACTTTGCTGTGATAAGGTGCATTGTCAATGATTACCACCGACCGAGGTGCTAAATTCGGAATAAGCATTTCCATCAACCGTTTCATATAGTTTTCAAAATTCATTTCTTTATGATAGTCGTCCGTAGTACAGCTTGACTTGTAATTCAAATAAGCATTTGGAATAAATCCCATGTCCCCTCCAGCATGAACGATTATCATTCTACCTCCTTTGCTGATAGGTTTGAGTAAACCTTTGTTAGAATCATCACTCCAAGATTTTTTATTGGCCTGTGATGAGTGAAGATAGGTCTCATCAGTATAAACAATTGGTCGACAGTCATCTCGATACTTTTTAATTTTTCTCAAGAAATTTATTCTCAAATCGCGAATATCTGATCTTTCTATTAGCATCTTTCGGCTCGTTTGTGTTTTACGCCACCTAAATCCTAATTTGCCAATTTCTTTTCTGAGGGATTCTCTACTACCACGATAACCAACATCTTCCTTAAATTTAGCGTGAATTCTTTTCAATGTAGGAACCATTTTTTCAGTTAGATAAAAGTTATAAATTGTTCTTCGCAAAACACCTTTATCAAAATCGTCCAAAGCAATTGGAGATGTACGCGGCTTCTTTTTACTGGAACTAGGAAAAGAAGGCGTTTTGCAACTCTTGGATTTGTTAGAAATCCGGCTAATGGTTCTAACAGACACACTGGTTGCAGCCGCTACACGCTCTTGGACCTTGGGGGTATTTTTGGATTTCCATGCAACTTCATATATTGAGCTTCCTCATTCATAAAGTGCATAACAGCAGTCACAATTTTTATCGCCTCACAACTTAAATTCTATAAAATATATAAATATGAAATGTACTTTGTCTAACTTGTTTTAAGTATTTTTATTACCTTGCCTAGAATTTTACGTTTACAATTTGAAGATCCTGGGTCATTCACAATGCAAATTTCACGAACGTCCGTTGCAAACGTCAAATTGACAAATGCTAACACAACTACCACTATTTAAATAAAAAGGTTAGTTCAGATTTCTGCCGTACGCCACTTTTAATTTGTCGACCTGTATATGCGATAATTACAAAAGGATTTCATTGTGAATATACCACTTACGTAAGACCTACCTACTAAAGAATTTTATTAAAAATAACTGAGGAAGGAGGTGGAATATACAATCAATAAAAAGCAATCTGGTTTTTAGATCTAGGCGAAGCACACAAAATCTTAAGACAACTAAGACCACAATGGACAGTTACATGTGTGCTTTATTGAGACTGAGAATGTTTTCTACAGTGTACAGGGAAGAAAATTCAAAGAAAGTCACCTAAATTGGTTTCAGACCTGGAAGAAGGATGCAGGATTTAATTTAAGGATACTTAGAGAGAAGTTGATGCAACATAATGGAGAATATTGCTTGGCCTTTATAGATTTACAGGCTTTCGGCATTGTTCCCGGAGAAAATATCTCGAAAGTACTGGAACATCGATGAACATATGATTAAGGTGTTAAATGAGTATATATATGAAAAAAAAAACACAAATTATGTAGGGTACAACTGTTGAGAATATATATAGTTACAGAAAACGTCAAAATTCAATCGGCTATTTTAATGCACTTGGGATATTACTGTTGATTATTTCCTTCATATCCATGATAATGCCTAATCACTATGGTTTCTGTCAGTCTAATAATGACAAAAATTCAAACGTCAAAATTTAAGCGTGGTTAAATATGTGTCAAAATTTAATGGCTTGTGCCATCTCGTAAATTTTTCGCACCAAAATGCCTCATGTTATGCACTCGAGATTTCTGTTGAGCGGCAAATTTACTTAACATATTTCTTAGCAAAACATTCTGACAGAAAACGTCAAAATTTAATCGGCTATTTTAATGCACTTGGGATATTACTGTTGAACAATTGAAAGAATTTTTATCACAGATGGAACAGGCTGTGAAATATTTCGTTGTGTCATGAGTAAAAATCGCTTTGCATTTTTATCAACATCTTTACGTTTCGATAATTCTGCTGATAGAAATGTCAGACGACTAGAAGATCCAATAGCACCGATTTCCAAAATATTCAATACATTTATTGTGAATTCCCAGACCATGTTTAGCCCTGGAACAAATATGACTATTGTTGAAGTGCTTGTTTCGTTTTGTGGAAAATGCAAATTCAAAATAAAAATTATGTGTATCACAGATGCTCGTAACCATTATTTCTACAATGGCTACGTTTATACAGGTAAAAACTCTGATGGTATTGGTTTAACCCAAGAGGAAAACATGTGCAAAACTTACGCAGTCGGTAATTAAGCTAATAAAGCCAATAATGAACACAAATCGCAACGTAACTGCCGACAACTGGTTTACGTCCATAGAATTAGTGGAAAAAGTCAAGCAAATGAGGTTAACCTACATTGAAGAAAAATAGAAATCCCACAGCAATTTCTGCCAAACAAAAATAGAAAATCGGGCTCTGCGTTATTTGGTTTTACCCAAAATATTACCCTCGTCTCTTATGTACCAAAAAAGTACAAGTTAGTTATTCTGGTGTCATCAATGCACCTTATAGAAGCATTAGACCCCGATTCTGAAAAATCTGAAATTATTGCATTTTATAATTTCACAAAGTCGGGAGTTGACGCTTTAGACGAAAAATGTGCTAAACACACGACAAGTTGTCATACTCGGTGCTGGCCCATGGCTATCTTCTACCGATTGCTTGATATCAGTGGCGTTAATGCACATGTCCTGCATCAGTCTTACAAAGACAATCCCAAACTTGCAAAAACATTATACTTAGTGATCAACTAGTGCGACCACATCTTTTCAAATGAGCTGAAAATTCCCATCTAAAATGGGATTTACTTCTAACTATTAAAAGAATTTTGAAAATTACTGAGGAAATATACTTAACAAACGTCGAAGAAAAACTTGCTCTACATGTCCACCCAAAAAAGAAAAACCTTTTACATTTGTTTCTCGTGTCACAAACCAATATGCCTAGATAGAGTGTTCAGCTAAAATTTGCAAATACTGTGAGACTACTGATAGTTATATTATTTTATTTTTTAATTATGCTTCCATATATGTTAAGTTGCACTGCAGCCCATTAGTTTGTTTATAACACATATGTTATATATACTGTACTATTATTTTCTAAATACTGTAAAACATTACAAAAAATTGTGGCTTCATTAAATCATAGATTATTTTTCTTTAATAAACCGAACTAGATCAATGTGTACCATTTTTTTTACACTAAATACCTGCAAGTAATATAATAAAAAAAACAGCATGACTGGTCTAGGGTGACAACGTGACTATCATTGGACTACGGCGTTTGAGGGTTAAGTCAGAGTAGTACGGCGACAGTCTTAATACACGGTGCCCTTTATGTTCCAACATGTTATCTATCTCTGTGAATTTTTATTAGCTTATATAGATCTGGCTTCAATAATATTCAGAAAGGTATATTTTTGCTCTCAAACCAGTTTTTCATATTCTCTTCTCTGCTTACCTTGGTGGAACACTTTCTACAACAACGTTATGATATGGGGCATTATCGATCACTGCAACACTTCGAGGTGGCAAATTCAGAATGAGTTTTCTTCTAGTAATTTCTTATAGTTATTAAAATTCATTTCACTGTGATAATCAATGGTCTTGCTTGGTTACTTAAAGATTAGACCAGCATTATTTCAAATCTCTCTTCTCCCTCTGCATGGACAATTATGAGTCTTGGGCCCTTTTGAAATCGGTTTATACAAACCATCGACGGTCTTGTCATTCCATGATTTGTTATTGGTATACGTTGAATGAACATATGTTTCATCCATGTAAATGATGGGACGCCCTTCTTCTGGGTATCGCTTGATATTTCCTGAAAAATTGGTTTTAGTTGTCTTCCATTGAAATTCTATATTGTTGATATCTTTATGTAAAATTTCAGTACAGCTAGTGTAATTAACAGCATCCAGTAATTTATTTTATTCGCAACCATATATGTAATGTTAACATTTCTGACCTCATTTGAGTGGGGGAAGTCGTACATTTCAGCCCGCCTCTTCCCGCACTCACTTCCCGCTCATGTGCGGGAAGTGAGTGCGGGAAGTACATTCCCGACCACTGGGTAGGTAGGGATACTGGGAATCTTGTTGATCCATTCATGCGCGTCGCCACCTGTCGTATCATAATATAATAATTTTTCCAATTATTGTTTAGAATAAAGTGGTTGCGAATAAAATAGTATACAAACCTCGACAGGAAGTTTCCTTATTCTCGAGATAATAGCTGATTTCGACGCTTCGCGTCTCAATCAGCTAACTAATCTCTTGACAGTAATGAAACACTTCCCATCTCGGGCTGTAATATACTATAAAATGCCTCTTATGCTAAAAGCTTTCCTCCGGTTATATAATAATTATAATAATTCGTCTCAAAATTAGGGTTACCAACAATACATTGATGTTGATCTGAAGAAAATAATTTTGGAGGAAGGAAAAGCAGGAGATAAAATTAATCAAGGTGAAATAGTTTTTTTTTACATTAGAAAGAAATGATTCCAATTTTATTATTTTATACATTCAATAAACTCTACCAATGACTTCTGCCCTAGAGCTTTTAAATAATAGTACAGTTTTTCGCAATCCATATATGTAAGAACCTTTAGTTAACCCGAAGAATTTTATTGAAAACACGAAGGCTGAAGAATGGTTGCCAAACCAGAAGTGTTAGGGTAAACATGGCTGTTGGTAACCCTACTCAAAATGTTGCAGTGGCATTCTTCCAGATTAGTCTTCGTATGAGTGTCTTTCCTTTTCTTACTTGGGCTATTCCTTTTGATTCCTTTGATATATTTTGAAGAGTTCGCAAAGAAGTACCAGTAGCTCTTTTCATACGTTCTTGAACCTCTGAAAGACTAATCATTGGTTCATCAGCCTCACAATCCTCCTGCATAGATTGTAATACGGCTTTGCTTATTTAGACCTTTATTCTTCACTTTAGATTTATTTAAAGTCCACGTTTTACAAAAAAAAAAATAAAATTTCCATGTAAAGCAACAACTGAAAATGAATAACACAGAAAACAAAACAAACACAATAACATCAAAGAAGCAAATACTTTTTTAACAATAAGAGAAAATAACTTGATATGTTTTCGATAGCTTTACAAATCTTATGCTAATTTTCAAAAAGATACTCGTCGCCAATGTATGACTTTTGAAATAAACTGAAACCGATTGTCAGACTTGCTTATAAAAAATGCAATATATAAAATTACAAAGCTGCAGTATAATGTAATCCAAAATCTACACTACACAGGACACATTGCAGTGTGAAGACAAATGTTACTAATTCCTGCAATCGCCGTTACCTACTGATTTATTGGCATGTATTTTACTTCATGTATTACCAGATTAATGAAATTATGATCATAGCGTTTTCCATGCCCTACTTCAACCGCAAAGGTAGAACGGTTCTACTGTACATTTGTTAGTTATTTTTGAAAATGGACAAAAGCACTTTCAATATAAATACAAAGTGCAGACCTTAAAAATAAAATTCAAAGACAATATATTACTCTATTGCATAAAAGTCGTATATCTTTTACTAGGAGAATGGGAATTGTAGGAACCTTTTTGCTTATTTTACGTGTCTACATTCTGGAGAATTCGTTATCCAATGCTACACCATTGTCATTTATGAAAGAGGAAAATGTAAATGTAGGTATACTACAGTTAAATACTTACGCAATTAGGCATTCCAGGAATGATTTAAATAGTTTTGCGTGGTCCTTATCCAAATTGCCTCTGCAGTAGTGGTGCTGTAAAAGGGGATTTTCATCTTCGTAAGTTTCATAATCTTCATCAGCAACAGACATGCGGAGTTGGGATCCAGTTGGAATTATAGGTTGAAAGTACTCTTTAAAAATACGGTCTACATTGGTGTGTAAACTGTACTGAGGCCATTGTTTTAACTGCTCATCGTTATTTAGCCACAAATCTCTATCGGAAACACTTATAATGCTGAAACTAATTGCTAGAGTTGTGTAAAAGCTCTCAGGTTTCGGTAGTATAACAACGTCGTTTTTCTAAAATTATATAATAGTGTTAACAAATCATCGTCCATGTGTTTTCATTAATTACTGGATAAAATGTTCCTTTCTCTGTAATAGTAAACTGTCCAGCAAGCTCCTCTTGCTTGCGATTATATGCGACTACAGACTCCTTATGTTTAATATGTTGAGTGTGGTCTAAAAGCTTGCAAACTATTTGTAAACGCAAAAGGCAGGGTTGGTCAAAGGAATTTATACGGATTATAACAGCATGACATTCTTTTGGCTTAAGAACGCCTTTGCTATACAGCACTTCTGCATGGACTACACCTTCCACGGTACAACTGGAAATAATTTGAAGATCTATGTATTCTTTCTTTTTAATGGAAGCTATTAACAATTATTACAAATTATATACCTTTGCCAAGAATAGCCTATAATTCTATCAGATGTTTGGTTTCTAATGAATATCATTTTTTCAGTTTTACTCCATGTTAGAAATGGTTCTACTATCAAATGATCTACTGATAGCTCTATAGGATTTTCCATGAAATGAGCTTTTGATGAACAAGGTAGGCTGTGCGTGAGTTCAGCCATGCGATAATCAAAAACAGAGACTCCATCTCCATGAATTTCCAAGGAAATTTCGTTTTCTCCCATTATCAATGGGACTGTAACCTATTGAAAAACAATGCATAATACAAATTTAATTGGAAATTAAATCAGTTTACATTATATCTTCGAGCTTCAATAGGTATGAAATTAAGAATAATGTTATGGGACGTAAATGGCAATAATGTTCCTGTGGGGTTTAGAATTGTGAATATATCGAAACCATAGTCGAAATTCAAGTTTGCTATTGGGGTTGTATCAATATCATAATGAACTTCAAAGGCGGAATTGTTGTACAAGGGAAATGCCTATTGATAATGTCATTAATGAATGGTTGTACAAATGTTATTTATGCTTAATACCTGTGCAGGAGGTTCCTTTTCTCCAATAAATACACTTTTTAGTTTAAATTCATAATTATGGGCATATTTAGATGCCATAGTTACCTCTGTAGGTAACACGTGTATATTGATCGTTAAGTTTATTTGCCTGTTATCAGATAAATATAAAATATACATCATTTTTGTTAACCCATGCTCGAGGTATTTAACATCAAGCCGTAATTTTTGAGTCATGTTTGGCTAAGGAAATTAAAATCAGTCAAGGAATTAGAGAATCAAGTTGTTACCTCAATGCACTCTTCTGACAGGGTAAAGGTGAACATATCTCTGTGGATACAATCATACGTTATTTTACGTAAAGATATTCCTTGTGATTGTGTAATTAACTTGCAGTTACATATTTTCTTCCGTTTCAGTTTCAGTTCTGTAGTAAATGGTGTTTCATTGTGCACCAGAAGGGTTGCAAAAAAGTCAGCCTCTCCTATTTCGTAATCTGGTAAAAACATTTCCACAGATTTGGTTTCGTCATGGTTAATTGTTTTCAATGTTTTGTTAATTCTGTGAAAGTTGTAGTTTTATTTAAGTGAACCATGAGCTACGTCAATGTATTGCAAATTGAGAAAATATCTTCAGATTGTCAATTTAAGCGACCATAATTGGTAATGTATAGTGTATAGTACCTATAGTAAAATTATGGTCCACTTATATATAGCAGAGTCCCAATTATCTGATATAAACAGGACTAAATGGTGGAAAGATAACCAGAAATGTCAGACACGGGACTACCAAAAATTAGTTATTAAAGTATATCCACTGGACAAAAAAAATAACATTTTATTATATTATTTTAAAGGCAAAAGATAACTGTTGCACGAAACAATGCCGACTGGATACAATGCCGATGGGGTCATAACACTGACCGTAGTCACAATGCCGACAGTTTGAAGTGATTTAAAGATGCTGTGTAATCGTTTGTTTTATTTCACACAGTGGCATTGTGTCCTTTGCTCATTTTATTTTTTAAAATTATTTCATTGAAAAATAAAGACACTAACGTGTAATCATTTCTAGTATGAATTAGATTTTAACGGTATGTCCTATAAAATTGATTGTCAGATAATGGAGACTCTATTGTACTCTTCCTTATAAACAAGGAATATAATACTAACTCATCAACATTAAATATATCCCACAGCAATGCTTTACTAAAAAGAAATCCAAAGTTGTTGCTGCAGATATCTGTAATCTTAAAAAAAAGCTTAAATAAGTTTAATTTTACTAGAAAAAATTATACGAACTTGCAAAGTGGGGTATATGCAGTTATAATGCATAGAAAATATATCATACTCTTTTCCACTATCAACGATAACAGTTGATATCTTATTTAAGCGAACACGATACGCCAATTTTATTTCACAACATCCCAATTTAGTAATTTTAAGATGAATATGTATTTTCACTTTTTCACCTGGACGAACACTGCCTGTAGTGGGGATTATGCTAAATTCTTCCATTTCTTCTGCTGTATCTTTACGTAATAGTTCGAAATGTATTACCGATTCTCCAAAATTAAATAAGTGGAATGTTGCTGAATGCTTTGTTCCCCACTTAGTTAAACCAAAATTGAAACTGTTGGGCATGGCCTTTAATCAAAGTTAATGTAATGGCTATATATTAATCAAGTAATGGACTTACACAGAGTTCTGAATAGCAGCATTTGGAATAGACTACTACATTGCAGTAAAGTGGAGGTCCTGTAATTAATTTAGTGCTTTGCACTGTTCGAATTTCACATTTTATTTGTGAAATTTCAGGCTGCTTAGAATGTCCTGTAAAATACCACTTAAGGCAAATAGTTTCATTAGACGCCAATTCGCCCTGAGGATAATCAATACCATATTGGCTATCCCTTTGTAAAATAAAGTTATACCTAAAATTCGAAGGGTATTGATTATATTTTATACAAATGTAGCATCATACACACGTTAAAAAATGTGTGCTCGTATTCCTGACTGCAACATCTAGAATATCCTGACAGCCAGGATATACTGTGTCAAACGTTACGATATTGTTCACACCCACTGTTACAGATGGATACTCAGAGTATCCCTTGAGATAAAATGGCAAACATTCTTCATTGCGACCATTTAGTTCAACTCCCCAGCGCTCTACATATGCCTTTTTATTATGGGAATCAGTTTGGAGTTGCACAACAATTATTTGGAAATCATATATTATTCCTTCCATTGGCTTCAACAAGAAGTTGCTGGAAAAAGACATTAACTACCCTGTATTGGAATGGAAATTATTTTGAATATATTTTTACTTAACGCTTAGTAAACTAAATATGGCCAAAGTTTCCTTTGTAATAATACATTAGGTTGTGATACTTTGTGGTTAATGATTTTATAAACTGTTTTTAATAATACATACTAATTAATAAAACTGTTGGTACATAAATGGTCAAATGAGTATCCTCATACTGTATACGTACTTCATAATTTTGTCAAAAAAGTGAAGGTAGATTATATGATTAATGAATAAGAGTTATCTCTCTTTACATAAAAAAAACAATACTACTACCATAGATGAAATATTTAAATGTTTTTGTTATTTCGTGCGTTCTCGACCATTTTTACATTTGAAAGTACGCATCTAGGAAAAAAAATTGAATCGAGTTATGAACATTAACTGCTTCAACATCGTAATTTAACTTACCCGTAATTTAAAATAGCAATAAAAGAGGCTATGGATAAGGAATGAATGAATAAGAAATAATTAAGATGCTGTACCTACCTCTTATTAGGTGGTATAAATTTAAAAGAAGTAGGCAAGTGTCCACATGATTTCAACATTACAGTTGTGTAAGATGGGCGTGTTGGCATACTAGGAGGTAATATAACAACATTTGGTTTTATTTCTACTATTGGTAACCATATTTTATTTTCAGGAAATGAATGACCTATTATAAAAACCCTTAAATATATTTACACACATAACATACAGGCATACCCACCTAGAACTTTCAGTGATAAATTGAGAGGCACATCAATAACTTCCAGTGACGTCATATTTTTTAGAGTTTGCCTAAAATTCGTACAGTATACATTAGCTATTAAAAGTTTTGAATACAGCTGGTCAGGGAGATTTGATTTGAGTTGAACCTCATACATAACAGATTCTCCAGGAGGAAGTACAATTTCTTCTGGCGTTATAGAAAAAATATTATTATTATCTGTAACATTATTCCGTTAGTTTGTTATTAGAGTTTGATATTTTCCAACTACCATTTATCCACACAATCTCTAGTTCTTCATTGCGGTGGTTTGTTAAACTAGTGACTAGACTACGAGAATTGTCATTTTTCTGAAACTCAACTCTGCCGAAGTCTAAATAATTAACACTAAGAGAAAATGGCGGTTTATGTATCATGGCTTTACGGCTGTCGTACATGTAGCCACCATAGCCGTACAATTCATCCTTTGTTTGAGGGTATCTTCGTAATGTAACATCATGTACTTTGAAGTCGAGGTTTGGCATTTGTACGCCGATTAATTCCAGCATTATAGGTTCCTTCAAGTAAAGTAAAAAAATTGGTGTTTTAAAAATTATTTAACAGAGATTAGGATAATATTTGAGAATGTACCTATAAGCCGTTCACGATCTTTTTGGGTCAGGTGAGGCTATGACCATCTAGTAATTTTGTTGGCAGAACCTCTGTTGCAACTAAACTCCCTCAAGGAAATTGACACTTTTTGTGTTAGGTTAGGTTGTTTTCAGTTTAAGGTTATATTTTCTGAATAGATACATTGTTGCCGGATATTCTCTAGTCTCCACATCGATTCGCGTTCTTTTAAATTTGGCCTGTCCTTTTTAAATTGGAAGTAGCATCGTTTAATGGAAATTTTTTGTTGTAACAAAATTATTTTGGGCATTTTGACTTTTCTTTTGACGGAAATTAAAATTATTTTTACACATTTGATAAATCATTTATTTTCTTACGAATATTAAAATAATAAATATGGCAATGTGGTGGCAAGAAAATGTCGAACAGACACTGACAGAAAAAAAGTTGCATCCGCTACATCATCGAATCAGTTAGTCCAACATGAAAAGAAAAAATCATAGCCAACTCTGTCCCAAAAAGGTCGTGAACGGCTTATACAATGCAATTAATTGTGAAGTAAAGCTATAAGTACATTTCTAAAGTCAATATGAAAAACTCTTTTTAGATCTGTGAAATTTGAATATTGTGCAGATAAGAAAAAAATAAACTTGAAAACATAAAAAATGTTCCCAAGAGCAGTTTTTACAGATTTTAAAACCCTCCACTAATGAAGAAGCTATGCAATTAGTTTGAATGGTTTTGCTCGAGTTATATTTAGGGAAAACTTCGTGGAATATTTGTGACTTAAAATTTCTTTGAACAATTATGTCAAGGATATCTGGTTCATGTTCTAACCGATATGGGAAATTTGTCGGTTCATCCAGGATTATTAGTTGAAGAGCATGTGCAGTTGCGATTGCGTCGAGTTTAGTTCTAGCTGGGTTACCTGCTCTGCATCTCCATGCGGTAGTTTTTGAGTTGAGATCTCCAATTAGAATTGTGGGTTCATTACTATTGACTATTCAACACTATAACATATAAGCCAATCACATTGCAGACATTTGCTTTTTTCAACCAATAACAGCCGTATATCACTGAATATTGGGCACCATGCAAAATATTCACAAAACAATGTACTTACTCAAAAAATAAATAACCTTGTTGCGAAGTATCGCTTAGCAACGATGTTCTGTCCTTAGTGATATCGCTAGGTTACGTAACACTAAACCCCAACAAACGGTGCGGCTTGTTTTAAAAATTTTAAAATGCTGTGTTTTGGAAGTATTCCGCTGAATTTAATTGAGAATGAATAATTATATTAATTGTTGGATTATTTTTCAATAAAGTTAATCGTTATGTATTAATATTGTTAAATAGTCGTCCCAAATGCCACTCAAAGTGGATATATATTTTTTTAAATATTTTGCCATTTCCATAGAAATTATTGCAAATTTCACTCAACAAAATCACATTTAAATGTCACTCGCCTGCGGCTCGTGACATTTTTGATGTGATTTTGTATCGTGAAATTTAAACGCAATAATTTACATGGTAACGACAAAATATTTGTCAAAAATATATCCACTGGTATTACCCTTGAATATGTTGCATATGTCGTGTTTGAGAAGTTGCTTATTTGGTTGTCTGTACACGCTAATTATTTTAATATAACTGCTTTCTTGGGTTTTAATTTTCACCGAAACCGTTTCAAGATTGGTAGTGTTGAATGTTGTATCTTCATGATGAATAATTGTTTGTTTTATAAAGATTGCTATACTTCACCAGAGGCAAATCTCGCTGTTCTATAATTGTGATAACAGCAATAGCCAGATATTTTGATGTTATCATTTTTGGTCAAGTGTGTCTCTGAGATACATGCGATATCTATATTAATATTTTGCAAGAAACATAGTGAATAATGTTTGTTGGGCTTTTAGCCCATTGGCATTCCAGTTCAGGATGTTTGAGTGAACAAGAGTTTTGTTGCAGTTATGATCCATTTAGAAGTGGTAAATGGTTGGTTAGGAGAAATTGTTTTATTTGACCAAGGAAGAGTTGAAACAAATTACTAATGTAAGAATTGTATTGGTTATACGTATCTTCGATGTTAGAAAAGTTATTTGCAGGTTTTCAGTGTTGGTTGTGACTATTTATATTTTTGGAGTTTTGTCAAGATGTGGAAAGTTGGTGAGGTTGTTTTTGGGTGCTGGTGCTGGTTGAGTGCTAGATAGAATTTGATTTTTCCTAGTATGTATTCTATTTTTGTAAAATTTTGAGTCCTAAAAGTGTTTACAGCCTCTGAAGTTGGCCGGATCGTTATCTCCACAGTTAACTCAGATTGGAGGAGTATTTTTGTCCTTGACACTTCACGCACCTAGGCTGTAATCGGAAATAGTTCTTGATATAGTATTGACACCTGTGGCATTTTGGTGTGTTATTAGATGTTTTCCTTGGTTCTACCCTGACAAGCGTATGGCAGATATTTTCGATTGTGAAGATTTCATTTGCCTTTTCATTAGCCGTTAAATGTATTGCACATACAGTGATTGGTATTCTGTCTCAATTATACAGTCTTGTGATGCTAATTATGGGAAGTTTATATGCGGAGAGTTCCTCTGTTAGATCTTTTTCCATTAGAGAAACTGGAATATTTTTAATCACTACTAAGAGTGGTCGCTCATTCGGATTTTGAAATAAGTAGAATGCAATTTGATTTGTTATGTAGGACTTTCCTAGGGCTCTGTAATCATTATCAGTCATAAGTGTGACCAGAGCTGGGCAAAATACATTTAAAAAGTAGTAAATACTAAATACTTTTTATGACCTAAAAGTAGTTAAATAATAAATACCTGTAATATTTAATAGTTAAATAAATAGGTACTTTAAAAGTATTTAAATATTTTAAGAGTATTTAAATATTTTAAAAGTATTTAAATATTTTAAAAGTATTTAAATATTTTAAAATTATTTAAATACTTTTGGTTTTTAGATATCACTAAAATGTAAAATGACTTGTGAAGTAATTAAATAGTAATGCAGCATTTATAATCTTTTTAGCAGTTTAACAATTTTTCAAAACTAAATTTAAAGTTCATAATTTCCTTTCATTCGAATTCTTGTAATAATTGTAATAAGCCAAATATTGGTTTGTCGTGAATGCATAGTTTAGATGTTAATATTTTATAAGTATTTCGCCAAAAAAATCTTAAAATCCAGAAAATACTTTTTTGATAAAATTACTTAATATATTGAATATTAACAAAAAAGTTAAATAAAGTTAGTTAAACAAATATAAATTTAAAACAATATAAACGCCTTTTTTAATTTTTTGTTTTCATATAAATAACAGTTCCTTTACATCTTTGCCATACGTTGTAGGCCTTCAGCTAATAACAAATTTGAAGATCAATTTAAATTTTTCAGTTCAAATACAAAGTTGTCCTTCAAATTTAGCATCTGAGATTAAATTTTTTATCGTTGAGGAAGAAAAATACTACTCATTTTTATTCGAGCAATATTGTTTAATTGAAAGCTGTTCATATAAAATAAATATCTTTTTGCTAAAATTTGGATGACGGACTAAAACTATGCAAATAGTATTTACTAGTTAGAAATATGTTTTTTAAGAAATAAAAGTAGTTAAATACTCTAAAAGGTATTGAATTACCTTTATTTCTTCAACAAATATATTTCCAACTAGTAAATACTTTTTGCGTAATTTTAAATATCCAATACGTCATCATTTGCGAATATTTAAATACTTTGAGAATATTTAAATACTCTCAAAGTATTTAAATACTCTAAAAATATTTAAATAGTCTGAAAGTATTTAAATACTTCCAAAATTGTATTTAAATACTAAATACTTGCAAAGAATTTGCACCTACAAATACAAATACAGCCCATTAAAAAGTATTTTAATACCTAGCAATTAAATACTACAAAGTATTTAAATAGAAAAAAGTATTTACAAATACATATACTGCCCAGCTCTGAGTGTGACCTTTAGTGAAGTCGATACTTTCAATGTCTAAGATAACTTTTTTGTGGTCGACTGGCCGACTTATGCAAATACTAAAACAAAAACAAATAGACACACGAGACATCAAAATCATTGAAAATATTTACTATCATCAAAAGACAAACATTAGAGTTGATAGTACACTTTCAGAAAATATCAAAATTCAGAGAGGAGTACGACAGGGGTGTATTCTTTCCCCACTACTCTTTAATCTGTATTCAAAAGCCATTATGAGAGAAGCTCTATACGAAGAAACAGCGGGAATAATTATCAACAGAATTTCAATCAATAACCTAAGGTATGCAGATGATACCGTGCTGCTAACAGAAAACATTGAGAATATGCAAAGACTAGTACAGAAAGTGTACACAGTGAGTAAACAATACGGCTTAGACCTAAATTTAAATAAAACAAAACTTCTAATCTTTACGAAGTCTCTAGAACCCAACATTCAACTGAATGTGGACAATCAAACCATAGAAATAGTATATGAATATAAATATTTAGGAACCATAATCAACAGCAATAATGATTCTTCAAAGGAAGTAAGAACAAGAATCGAAATCGCACGTAGCACCTTTATAAAAATGAAACAATTCTTTTGTAATAGAAACTTAAACATAGACCTTAAAATACGTATGTTAAAATGCTATATATTCAGTATCCTGTTGTATGGTATATATAATTTGTTTTTTTTCAAGTAGCGTAGGTTTCCATTGATATTTTTTTTGCATATCACCAATAGGAGATGATAGATGATCTGAATTTCTTTTTGTTGACAACATTAAAGTTACAATGTATTTCAAAGTTTGTTTAAAATATTCACAGTGGATTAGAATATAAATGTAAATAACTTACACAGCTGATAGCTGATAAAGCGCCCGGCTCGTGATGTCGCTGCGGTCATGATTCATACACGACCGTTCGACAGTAGCACTCACGCCGAACTCTCGCAATGAACTGTGTAATAATCAATGATGATAAAATTCAATGATAGTTTTCATATTTTAATTGGTCAAAAAATGACAAAGCTGGGAACGAGAATCAATATTTTTGTGTGCACTATAAATTTAATTACTTTCGTTTTATTTATACTTACATGATTCATAATCAAACAGACCAAATTTTTGCAAAAAACGCCGTTTTGTTTAGTGGAAAATTTGACCGTAATATAGCCATGCTGAAAGGGTTGCAACACTCCTCGAACCTTATCAACTGTAAATATTTCTTGATCGTTCTCCTCCTCGTTGACATCAAATTGATAAGTGGTTGGTACACTGGACATGTTCTTTATTTCAAACGTGTTGAGTAATGCTTTGCTGTATTTAGTATTATAAAAATAAAGTGTTTTAATGGAGAAATTTACATGTGGACCTTAAATGAATCATTCAGCATTTTTATTTGAGCAGAGTAAGTTTGTACCAATGCAAGAGCCTTGTAAGTAAACTTCATACAATTTGCAGTTGTTATCCAGTATCTGAAGATAATCCACATTTTTTTGACGAGGTATTTGTGGGCTGTATGTTACAGTGCATATTAAGTATTCACCACATGCAACTGTTGTTTTTGATAGTTTAAAGTCAAAAGCATGGTAGATTGGATTTATGTTGGGGTCTCTTTGGGTAACATATGTTTGGGCTTCCTGAAAATAAAGTGTAATGGGTGAAACCTTTTTCATATTTGAATACCTTACTTAGTTAGAATTAGTTTAGTAACTACAATACACATAACTGCTACAGCTATTACAATATGATATAGTAGGTACAGGCAGACCTCCGTTCACGGCTTTGCGGTTCGCTGATTTGATTTTACGCTGGGCACCTTTGTGCCCCCTTTTCTTTACCGTTCGCGGATGGAATTACCAACTGTTTCAACTTTCACACACTAACGGCTGGTCCTATAAAGGCCACTAATCTGATGTTAACTTTAATTCGCTGTTAAATTAGACAAAAGCGCATACAAATTTGTTTACTAATGAATAATATGTCATAAGCACCAACGTTTTGATGAGCTTTTGTTTATTTTTAGCGATTTAAAGTTAACGTCAGATTAGTGACCTTTATAAGACCGGCCATAAGTAAATAAAGCAGACGTATGCGGTTTATGTCATGAACACCTAAATAACATTATTTATCACAAACTTGTAAACACACTAAACTTATCGAGCCTATTCCTTTGAATCTCTTATTACCAAATTGGACCTGAAATAAATTGTAAAATTATAACTTGAATAAACAAATGGACATTCGAGCTTTAGATTCAAGTGGCAGACTTATGTTACGTATGGAATTTTAGTTCAAGCTTTACTGTCCTCTCGAGCGTTTCTGACAAAAATTCAATTGAGTTTAATTTTTAAAACACGGAAAATCATGTCGTCAAAGCGTAAAGTTTCTGCTTCAAATTTGCCAGACAAAAAACGCAGAAAAGTTTTGTTTTTTTGAGGTTGCATAGTATAAATAAATCTAGTTAATGGAACCTAATCCCGTTTTCATCATTTATGTGTTTACTTGCGCATCGCGGTTTTGCGCTTCGCGGCATTCTTCTGGAACGTAACCCCCGCGAACGGCGAGGTCTGCTTGTACTTACAATTCTCAAAATCTTCATGCGAAAAACATTCAGACTTTAGTATTCCTCTATAAAAAATTTAAATTACCAGCAATTACTTACTATATTTACTACTATATTACAGAAATTCTTCCCTAGGAAACTGCCGCTTTCTAAAAATGCTATCCAAAAACTGGTATTCTTTAATACTAACAATGAAACATGACATATAATCTAGTATCAATAAGAACGGTTTTTGCATAGTAGTGATAAAAGTAAGCTTTATCCGTTGACATTGAATTTTTTCCTTCATTCGGAGCGTACAAGAATATTTATAAAATCTTTTATCTTCATCAGTGTTGTTATAGACTATTAACCAAATTAATGAGTGCGGTAATGGATAGATATTACCGCACTCTCTTTATATAAAAAAATACATGGAACAAGATTTTATTGATGAAGATAAAATATTGAACAATACACGTTTGCTTATGTCACTTAACGAGCCTTGTTTGATTTCCGCAAAACTCGGCTCACCGCCTCGTTTTTATCAATCAAACTCGTTTTGTTAGGATGTTCATAATCAAACCTGTATCATTAATATCTATAACATAATACATCTTGCTTTTGTCAGGAATATAAATGATCATACACTAGGTGAATTTAATTCAGTAAAAATAACTTCTTACTTCACTTTCATTTTGAAATTTAAAAGTTGCCTTTGCAGTAATGCCCACTCGCGTTGATTCGAAAGTAAGACAGCCCACAACGCATTTGAAAGATGATAAATTTTGGTCTGTGGGCTTAGTTTCAGGGCTTCGTAGATGAGCTGGAATATCAGGTTGACAAAGGCAGTTAGAGTCTTCCATCACTTTTACAATATTTGTCAGTCACTGAAATGACAAATATGCAGCACTTTGCTACTTTGATGTTATTTACTTACCTAATTGCAACAGTTATTAAAAGTAGGCAGGGCTCCATAGCTCAGTGGTTAAGCATTCTGGCTACTGATGTAAGTGTCGAGAGTTCGATCGCAGTGCGATTTTTAAAAATGCGGATGAAAACCTCTACAGAATGCCATAATTCGGAAGCGATGTAAAGCCAGGGATCCCATGTTACTAAGATCTGTAAGATATAAAAGATCCCTTGCTAGGGTTGAAACTCCTTAGTCTCGACAAAATTTCAACAACGATGATCAGATCTAAATCCAGACTGGCATTCTGGTATTAATCCGTACGCTAGTAAGTGTTCTTGTAATTGAGCATTCATGATTTTTTCTAGCACTTTACAAATAACCGGCAGAATGCTGATTGGGTGAAGATCTTTATAGGTATCGGGTTGATCACGTTTAGGCAAGAGTACAACCAGTGCTTTCTTCCACGCTTCAGGAAAAACATTCTCTAGCATGCAGCTATTCGCGATGTGCGTTATATATTTTTTATAACACCTACTTGTTATTTGTCAATAACAGAACTGTTAACCTGACTGAAAAGTTCCCAGCCATGGCTGTTATATATTTTATCTTCATCAATGTTGTTATAGACTCTTAACCAAATTAATTTTAGTATCGTTAAGAGCTTCATTACCATATTCATTATTATGGCACTCAGTGCGGTAATGAATATTACCGCACTCTTTTCATATAAAAAAATACATCAAACCAGAGTTTATTGAAGATAAAATATTGAACAATACACGGCTCACCGTCTCGTTTTGGCAATCAAACTCGTTTGGTTAAGATGCTCATAATCAAACTTGTATCGTTAATATCTATAACAGCCTAGGTCATTAAGAAATTACAGAACAGTAACATTTTAACATTGGCAATTCTGAAATGTATAGTTGGTGGCACTGTATGTCTACGTCAAATTTGAGGTTAACAGGTTAGGTTTTACGTCAGTCTGTGTCAAAACTGATGCAAAACCTAGCCTGCTAACCTCGAATTTGACATAGACTTACAGTGCCACCAAACGTAAAAACGTAATTTTTTTCCATAGGTGACTCTGATAAGACGAGTTTTCTAACACCCGTTACTAAATAGTACTATTTAACTTTTTCATTTAAATTGCTATAAAATTTAAATTTTTGTAGGTGTTATGAAAAATATACAACGACAAACGGCCGTTATCGCATCTAACTATCTCGGATAAATTCATTAGCCTCGGCCTAAAAAAGGAAAGACAGAGTGTGATCATTCTAATACTTATACCATCAATTCCGTAGGAACTATATTTGATGTTACTTAATATTTTACTTACAGTTTTGATTGAAACCGTCCTAAAATAGAAACTATTTTCGATATTGTTAGCCGTATTAGAATTATAATAATTAATCAAATTTGGATTGCAATTCTGCTTAAGAATACTCTTTATAAAATAGGTGAGAAGAAATTTTAGCAGTATTTGAATTGGTGATTTGTAAGTTTTTCAATTCATTCCATATCATTTTAGAATCTGAATGACTAAGTTTATGTCTACAATATGTTTTTTTCACACTGAAAAGTGGAATTTGTTACATTGCGAACTGATTTATAGTAATTCCAACGTACAGGATTTTTTGATTTTCTAAATCTGGATTTAGCTTTGTTAAGCAAACGCATAAGTAATTTTAAATTATCTGTAATCCACAGCTAAGATTTAGTTATTTTGAAAGTATTTAACGGGGTATACACATCAAATAACTGTATCAAAAGAGATTATTAAATAAATCAACCTTTTCATTAATATTATTTAACAGAAACATCCTGTTAAATGGTAAATGGTCTAAGTCATGGAGAAAAGTTTCTTGATTAAAATATTTATAAAAACGACAAGTACGAAAAACTGTACCTGATGCAGTCTTGTTCATTCTGAGTTTACAGTAAACAAGATCATGATCAGATATTTCAGTATCACAAACTCTAGACTCAGCTACCAATGACACATCAGTTGTTAAAATCAGGTTTACTAAGTAGGAAGTATTTTTTGTAATTCTGGTAGGTTGAAGAATTAGCTGCTGCAAGTTTAAAGAAGATAACATATTTTTGAGATAAATAGCAGGAGCATCGAATTCTTTTAATATATTAATATTAAAATCACCTAAGCAAAATAATCTTTCAGAAACTGACATTCCCAAGGCAATAGACACTTCTAGCTCGTCGACAAAAGCTTTATAGTCGGTATGTGGCGGTCTGTAAACTATACCGAGCACTAGTTTGCCACATTTGGTATTTAGTGACACCCATAATTGTTCAATATCAGTAGAATGTACTACTTTATATTTGAGTGAATTATTAATATACAATCCTATACCACCTTCAAGAGAACCTCTGTCTTTGCGTTAAAAGTTAAATCCTATGTCAACAGCAGAACTAGGTACTTCAGGAATCAGCCATGTTTTGGTAACAGCGACAACATCGTACTGAGAACCTAAAATATAGTCTCTTAAAACAAGAAAATCGTCAAGTATAGATCTAACATTAATATGAGCCAATAACATGAAACAGAACTAACAATTTAATCGACACTACACAAAAATAACTACATTTAAAATAAAATTATAACAATACTTATTGTGCAACCAAGTGATGTGAACTTAGATTGCAATACGATATTTCCATCAAATGACCAAGCATTCCCTTTGCCAAATGATTCGGTTGCCTTCTTAAGCAGATTAAATCAATCCTTGGTGAAATCTTCTTTTACGAAAAATTTCGTACCCTTGAGGGGCCTTTTATTAGTAAATGCTAATCGCCGAAGAATGTGTGTGGTGAATTTAACAATTATTGCACGAGGCATATTGGAATAATTATCAGAGCTGACCTTTGTGGTAGACTTAATTCTGTGACAAGTATCGATTTTCTGTACATCCAACTTCATAGTACCTATTGTTGCAAATATTTAAAACTTTATCGACAATGTTTTCTTTAGGAGCTTCTGGAACACCGTAAAAACAAAGGCAGCTCCTTCGAGTACTACTAAAATTTATCCAGTTTTTGGGCGAGTTTTCAGATTGTAGTTTTTTGATTCGGTCTTCGCAATCGTTAACGATTTTATCCATTTTATCATTAAGAGATTCGACACTACTTTTGATATCACTAATGTCTGTCGCAGACGCCAACTTTTTAACTGCATCTGAATTATTCAACTCTTCTTTGATAATTTCCATAAATTCCTCTTTCTGGGCTTTTGTAAAAACCATTTTAGCAAAATCACTTGGACACGTTTGGAAATAAATAACTGCATCACGTTATGCCTTTAGTTGTAGATATAAAATGAATGTTTAACTAAATAAAACATTAATTTAGCGGAAGCCACTCGCGTATACGTCTACACTATGTCAGCCATCAAAACATTAACCAATTTATTCAATGTAACCAGCACCAATTACTGTGCACATTTCGAGACGTCTGAATATTCTAAAACTGCTTTGAATATCCCCTAGAGTATTGCGTTTACGGCGTCTTTTATCATTATCTTTAATATTTCAGAATGATTTAATATCGGTTCAGAATTAATTGTTTAAGATAAGTATACCTACGTACAAGAAAATCAGAAATAATCAGGTTAGGGAATCTTGGGCCTCACTCAACCAGATCATTTCTACCAATCCATTTGTCATCAAATGCCATATTTATCCACTGAATGTGTTGAAAATAAGTGTTATTTGGGTATAATGGCAGCATAGTCTCTAAACACTACTCACAAAATTATTGAAGTCATTTTAAATAAGTAAAATTTTGATTTAAACTGCCTTCCATGAAGTAAGGACCACCAATGTTAGTATGAAAAGAAATGGCACACCATACTTGAAATATTGTTGCCTAAAAGTAATTCTGAAATGAAGATTTTTCTATAAACCTATACCTACAACTGAGAGATGAAACAGTGCCATTTGCAATAAAAATTTGGTTTGTGAGAGATGTGTCATTTTGAAACGCTCTTATAAGACCTTAACGTATGATGACAACCATCAGCAAAATGTTATGTTTTTCATAATGAACTTAAGTTTTTGACAATCCAATTTACATAAGACAGGTTTATGTTACCCTGAATTTGATATTTTTTGTAATTTTTGTTATGGTTTCATACCAAAGTTAGAAATAAGTATATGTATTTTCATCTTTTTAATTTTTAAATTCTTCTAAGAACCAGATTGTAAAAATGAAATATTTTCATAAATCTAGGTGGACAAATCTTACTGGGCAGAGCAATCTCTCTCTCATTAGCCTCTTTCATTCCAGTACTGGACATACGCTTCCTCAGTCTCTCTCCATTTGTTTTGGTCGCGGGCTCTTTTCATCCAGACGGACCCGGCTACTTTCTTTATGTCGTCTGCCCATCGTAGTTGTAGTCTTCTTCTTTGTTATTTTCTGGTCCATGGTCTCTATTGTTGAAAGATGTAGTTTCATCAGTTGTCATCGTATCTAGCGTTGTGGCCTGCCAATTTCCACTTCAGCTGCCTTACATGTTTAACAACGTCCTTTACGCCTGTGTGCTGCCGAATCCATTCATTTCTCATATTATTCTTTAGTGTTATATGTAACATTGATCTTTGGGTCTTTGCGAGTCTGTCTATATTATGTTTTCGTGAAAGTCCAGACTGTACTCCCTATGTTAGGACTGGGAGTACCTACACATTGGTCAAATATCTGATGTCGCATATGTAGTGGAATATTTTCGTTTTTCAAAAATAGCTCAACCTGCCGAAAGCTGCCCATCCCAGTAGTGTTCTTCTAGTTCTAGTTATTTCAATTGTTTGATTTTCTTTCCCCATTTTGATTCGTTGCCCCAGAAATATATATTGATATAAGTATAATCAAAAGGTGAGGGGTCAGGAAGACCCGGTTCTTCCCCCCGCACTGTAAAATTTACAAAAATATTTTATGTATAAATAAATAAATTAGCTGCGAAAAACTATTTACAATTAATAATTGAAAATGAGTAATTGTTGACAATAAATAATAACACAAGAAAAAATAAAAAATAGAAAACTAGCAGAGAGAACCATCTGAGACCAATCACATAAACGCTAACCGTCCATAATAAGCTGTTTAAATTTACTTTTAAATAATTCCAGACTGACATTAATTCAACATTTTTAATATTCGAAAACTTTGTGAAATCATAACTAAAAGACCGTTTCAAAAACGTAGAGCTGAAGGAGGGGATAGACACTAAACCTCGGTTTCGTAAATTTAGATGATGAACATCTGTACGGAAACTGATTTTATTATATAAAGATGGAGGTGTCCGTTTATACAGAATATTGTGATAGAAACACGCCCTATGCAACAGCCTTCTTCCACTCACATTCATCCAACCGGCCTCAAGTAACTTATGCGATATATGGTCGTATTTTCTAATGCCAAAAATTAAGCGAAGACAAGAGTTCGGTACTCTCTGGATCCTCATGGCATCATATGAATCCAGACAAGGGCCATACACAGTATCACAATAATTAAATTGTGACGGAACCACTGAGTCGCAGAGAATTGTTTTTAATTTAGTATTTAAAAAATTACGGCTAGAGTATAAAATTTTTAATTGATAAAAAGCTCGACATATGAGGCTATTGACATGAGTTTTAAATCACAACTTGGCGTCCATGTGAAGACCAAGGTTTTTTACACAGTCTTGTATTTGCAGAATATTATTACCAAGTATAATAACTGTATTTTCCTAAGCTCTCTTTCTTAAATTATCTTTAGCAAAAATTATAACTATCGACTTAGCGGGGTTAATTTTAAGCAAATGTTTGTTGGATATATCTATTAGGTTATTTAAATCATTATTAATATGAGTTACTGCAATATCCATTTGACTAAGTGGGAAAGAATAATAAATTTGAATATCGTCGGACATTAATTTTATTAACATCCTGGAGGTGTTGTGGAATAACGGCATTTTTAGAGAAACTATAAAAATCCATTTTTCTTAAATTACTCTTTTATTATTTAATGTATTTCTAAAAATGCTTTTTTCTCTGATTTGATTGCTGAATTAGTAAGGTTACGTAATGATTTACAATAATCCCAATGAGCTGGTTTTTTAGCAGTTTTGAATCTGCTTAAGGCCTTATTTCTTAAGGATATCATTAATTTAATGTTATCCGTTAGCTACAGCACATAGGGTTTTTTGAATTTAGAAGTTTTCATAGGTGCGTGAAAAGCGAATAATTGCAACAAACTTTTATTTAAAAACTCCACTTTACAATCAATATCTATATACAGGGTGTCCCCAAAAGATCTGTACAAAATAATAACACATATTTCTGAGGCCAAAATAGGACGATTTAACCCAACTTACCTCTATCCAAAGTTGCTTCGTTTATCCGCTAGAGGTCTTCAAAAATGATTAGCTTTTAAAATTTTTTAACCAAGTCGAAAAATCTTCGATATATTTTATTCATTTTTTGGCCATGCATTTGTACCAGTAAACTAGGTACAGCTTTTTGTGGAATAAACCCTAATTTCGAAAATTACAGGGCGTTTAAAAACTTTGCCACAATAAATTATCCATCCATATTTTTTTAACCCCCTGTATAATCACTACCAATGTTTTTTGTGGATAGCTACTTTAATTTAAAAGCTATTTCCTCTCTTACAAAATTTTAGTTGGGTAAACGGTTTAGCCACAAAAAATATTTTCTAAATCCCTACTAGCCTGAATCAGTAATTGTAACTTAACACTAGGCTTGTAGGGATTTAGAAAATATTTTTTTGTGGCTAAACCGTTCACCCAACTAAAATTTTGTAAGAGAGGAAATATCTAAATTAAAGTAACTAATCAGAAAAAAAAATTGTAATGATTATACAGGGGGTTAAAAACTTTTAAAAAGTTAATAATTTTTAAAGCGGCTAAACGAAGCAACTTTGAATAGAGGTAAGTTGGGTTAAATCGTCCTATTTTGCCTCAGGAATATGTGTTATTATTTTGTACAGACCTTTCGGGGACACCCTGTATATAAGACAGCACTACAGGCCTTTAAGGCCTAAGGCTTTTTGAATCACTTTTCTCCACAGGTGTCTTTGCTTTGCTTTATTTTCCCAGTCCGTGATGCCTAGCTACTCTTAAGTCTTCTAAAACGCATTATTGCCAACTTCTTTTTGGTCTTCTTTTACGAATTCTTATAACATGACCTATCCATTTTTATTAGGCTTATTAAGCTGTGTCCTTTATAAAGATTTTCAAGTTCCTGGTTCCTTCGTCTCCATATTTCATTTTGTTTTATTCCTCTGTATATTATCCTCAACATTTTCCACTCCCATACTTCTATTTTTTCAAGATCTTTCTTCTTTAGAATCCATGATTTGCACGCGTAGGTGACTACCGGTACGGATTTTTGTATTGTATGACAGGTTTTTTGTTTTCAATATCTTCATTAGTGATCCTGCTCTTCTGGTCCCTAGCATGAGCCTTCTTTCAATTTCACGGCTTGGATTCCCATAGCTGCATAATTCCGATCCCAGGTATACGAAGTTTTCCACACAATCAATATCTGGCATATTAAAAATATCATCCCAAGAAACAAAACACAGATCTTGGTAAAAAGCCTCGAAATTAAAATGTTTAAAGCTACCTACGCTAGGTTTTAACAATGTCAGATTTATAAGGGTGCCCCACAGGAAATCGACAAGAGACGAAGTTGTGATCAGTGAGATTATGCATATCTACAACCTCACACTCCGGGATATTATTATTGGCATTAGTAATAATTAGATCAATAAGAGTAGAAGTAGTTGAAGTAATACGTGTAGGTTCATCAATTATTTGTTTTAAATCTAGATCTTAAAATTGAAAACATATTAATATTTAAATAATTACTAGTAATTTCTAGTTAATATTAAAATCGCAAAGGCAAAATAGTTTGTCTCTCTCTCAGTCTTGTTCTTCTAGTTATTTAAATTTTTTGATTTTCTTTCTCCATTTTGATCTGTTGCCCCAAAAATATACAGGGTGTTGTGGAAATGAGTGCAAATATTTTTACCAGTGATAGAGCTCACCAAAAGGAACAACTTTTATATTTATCGTTTTTTATTTAATCGCATATTTTTTCAATCATTTATCTTCCCTAAATTTGACAAGCCGCTTGGTAAGCAAATCTAAGTTAAAGGTGAATGACACAAGTATATTAAAACTACCTACCTCAATTGATAAAGTACGTTGGTGACCAGATGTGAATTAAAGGTTTTTGTTGGTTTGCATATCAAAGATATGGTTTTTGTGTCTTGTGCAATTAAATTAAAATATTATTCCATAGGCGGGTATGCACTTTTAGAGTAAAACTGTTTTGAATTTTAACTCAGTTTTGAGGGCGTTTTAGAAAAACTGATAAATAGAGAAGTTGTTCAGTTTAGCGAGTTCTATTACGGGTTAAAATATTTGCACTCATTTTCATAATACCCTGTATTTTCTTCCACTTGCTTTATATTTACCGTAACTTCTTCTTCTGTGTTTGTCATTACTTTTGTTTTGTTTTGGTTTATTTTTAATCCTATATATTTTGATTCTGGATCTAATTCTTTTAACATAACTTATAGTTCTCCTTTCGTTTCAGAAATTACTATAATATCGTCAGCAAAGCGGAGGTGGTTCAGTCTGATTCCATTTACACTAATACCTTAGTTACCCCATGGTAGTCTTTTGAAAAAATTTTCTAGTGCTGTTGTAAATAGTTTGGGCGAAATTGTGTCGCCCTGGCGAACTCCTCTTTTTATAGGTATTTGGTTAGCGTTGTTGTAAAGTTGAACAGTTGATACAGCCTTTTCATAACTATTCTGTATGATTTTGGCATATCTATGATCTATGATCGACCCTGCTAAAAAAAAGAGCACTACGAGTGCAAAAATGTTTTAAGTTAATGAATTTCTACCTTTCTTACTCTTTGGGAAATTGTTAAGCTTTGCAGTTTGAAAAGGGAAGACTTTCAGTCAAATGTTGATTTTAAGGTTTTTTGAATGGTATGACGAGTCACCCGTAAATTTTGCAGGAATTATTCTATATATCAATAGTGCAAAAAAACTAGTTGCTATGTGGGCCCCAGAGCTGTTACAAATCAGTGAGATTTAAATCTTTTGATTTAAATACTTTTTTTGTTTTAAATACTTTTGATTTTAAATCTTTTTTCAAAAAATGATTTTTGATTTAAATTAAATCTTTTTGAAAAGTATCTTTGATTCTTACTTAAAAATTAAGATTAAAATCTTTTCAAAATGATTTAAATCTCTAAAAATATTTATACCTTTTTAAAACAACGTAAATCTTTCTAAAATTATTTAAATACCTATATAAAAAGATTTAAATCTTTTTACATAGCCTGTCTATTCCTTGAAGTTGAAGTTGAAGATTTGTTTGAATTAAGCACTATGTTAGAAATGTCTACTGTAAATGAACCACCGTCAGTTTCTCAGTAATTTGAATTACAATTTCTTCAGTATCTGCAGGACCCTTCCAATGACTTAGGCATATTAAACAAATATGCTATTTTAAAGAAAATGTTTATAAAATATAATTGCATTTTATCTTCTTCGGCCTCTGTGGAACAAATGTTCTCTTTTGCTACTTTTATTGATTCTCCACTTCGGCATGCATGGGCCGACAAAAACTTAGAAAATTTTGTTTTGTTAAAATCAAATATTTGAAAGATGTTTAAATTTTCATAAAGTACCTACCTAAAAAATGTGTTTTGTTATTTGATGAGTTCTTTAATTATTACGTTATTAGTTATATACTAGCAGTCCAGTGAGACAAATGTCTCATGCCGTTTTTCAAATAGAACGCGTATTAAATAAAAACTGTACCCAGACCTGGAAGGTGTCAAAGTGGTTGCCTAACCGATCGACGTTTTAAGGCGCAGAGGGTCGCAGCTCAGTTTGGCTGCTGAAACATTTTTATTTAATACGCGTTCTATTTGAAAAACGGTCTTCTTTGTGATTTCTCGAAAACCGGAAGTGTCACGTGACTGAAATTCGGTTCCTGACCTGACATGACAATTCCAAACATATAACTTTAATAACTTTTTTCTCTATCTCTTACGGTTTGGCTGCTGAAACAGCGTCCCGGACGGACGGACGGACAAGTCTATTAGATAAAGGATGATTTGTTTTGTATTTTTCAATAAAATTACTTAAAAGCGTATTTTTGCTCTTTATACATATATTTATACAATACACTATACAGCAACAGTATTCGCCATAAACTTGGCTACAACGGTTACATACACCATACACTATATAACACTTATACATCATACATTCATACACATACATACTTTATTATGGCAACTGTTGTTACTGATTTCTGCAGCATGAAGAGTAATCACTTTGAAATGGACAAATAAAAAAAACCCTAGATAAAATGTTAAATAGATTTTTTAGCTAGACTAATAATACTATTAAGGAAAACTCAATTCAATAATAAAAAATAGTGCAAACCCATTTTTTTAATTTTAACTGTGATTTTATTTAAAAGTATTTGTGGGCGGAACAAATTTTAATTAACTTCTTAGTTTAGATTTTAATGCTTTTTTTGTGTAATTCATACTATAAGATTTTTAAAACATATTTATTGACGTCATATTTTTTATGTTTTCTGAACACTTAAATAAAAGTTTGATTGCTTATTTAAATACCTACCAGTATCTATACTTTTTGATTGACATCTTTAAAAGGATTTAAACCTTTTAAAAAGATTTAAATCGTTTAAAAATATTTTAATCTTTCCTAAAATGATTTCAATTGTAAACGATTTAAATCTAAAAACGATCTTTGATATAAATCATTTGTCAAAATGAAAAGTATCTATGATCTTTGATTTAAATCTTTTTTAAAATGATCTTAAACAGCTCTGATGGGCTATTATAGATGTTGCAAAGGATTATCAAATGTAAAATATAATTTCAGGTGGTTGACTACATATACTAAAAAAAGGTTCTAGTTAGAAGCGGTCTTGTTAATTACCTAGGTATCGTGATGGCTATATTCTATGTAATTTTTATTAGCAATAATGCTTCTCGTACTGTTTTGTAACACTATGAGAATAACATTATTAATAAATTGATGTAATTTTAATTTGTAATGGAATATCAGGTTTGAATGTGGTTTCATTATGCTGATATTATTCCTTATGTTGCTTACATCATACTTATTTTTATTAGCACTGTGGGTAGCAAATTACGAAAATAATTGCAACAGTTTGATAACATCTGATAATTCTTAGTGGTCACAAATGCGAGGAACTACATCAATAAAAATAAGCAATATAACTTTCTTTCGCTATGTCTGGTTGCATTCCAGAGTGCACTCAATTTTTAGTAATGGGTGCACTTCAAACGGGAAGGATCTAAGATCACACCTCAAATTACCCACTAATTTACATCAGAAAAGATAGCTTAGAGCCGTAGAAGCACTGTACGGAAAAACTGTGAACGTGAATTCCCTTGAGGCGCCACCACGTTACAAAGCCGTTTAAGCTCGTCGATCTTGTTAGGTTATTTGCAGTCGTTGTTATTTTTGTTATACTCCATACTGGCAATAGATTAAAACAAAGTATGCATTGATGTCACATCAGTAATAATTAGGATTTGGAGTGCACTCTACACTAAAAATTACGTGCACATAGACACAGCAAACTTCAGAATTCAAGCCTTAAATCTGCTCTTAATCTATAAAAAAAAATTATCTAAACAGACAATTAACTTGCATTTCCTCTCTTTAAATTTCTTAAGTGATATACTTACTTACCAATTTGTAATTAATATTTTTAAAAATGTTTAAAATGTTTTAGGTGCCTTATTTTTCTTTTAGCCTAGTTTATCTATCTATATATCTGCTTAGAGATGGCATTTGATTAATAGAAATGGCTGTTAAACAATATGCTAATGGCAGACACTAAAAGAGGAAGATGAGGAGGATGAAGAATCACTGTAATTTAAAAAAAAAACTGTAAAAGTCTAAGTATTTTCTTTTATTAAAAACCATTTATATACATAAAACTATACACAAAGAACAAATACAACAGCTCTTAAAATGAGGTAGAAATAACAAAATATTTGCAGAAAATTAACAAAGGTAGAACAACTAACAACAAAACGTTAAAACTGTTTCCATTTGTACAATCCAGTACGAAGTCTGTAGTGAGTTCTGTTTCATTTTGAAATGGCTCGAAACAAATGTTTCGAATATAAAACTGAACGGCACTAGCGCTGCAGTTTGTGCTTGTACAAATCGAAACATTATTATTAAGGAAGTAATCATACATCTCGATGATAAAATCACATTTCCAGGGGTTTTCTCCTATCCACAGTTCTTCTAATAGGGGAAGCTTTTCGTGCAACAGTTTATAATTAAAAGATTCCAATCTATTTTCTATTAAATTCAAAACTTTTACAGATTGCTGTTTATAAGTGTGGTAGTGTATCGTGAAGTTACTAATGCTGTTGCTTTCTAACCAAAGGGTGTTGAGGTTGTCCATGTCTTTGAAGTAATCCAAACTGAAATACTCAAATTTATTGCCAATCAGGTCCAGGACTTCCAAAGAGTTCAATCCGATGAAAGCATAGGGTCTGACAGTAGCTAAATAATTTTGGCCTAAATATAGAAATTTTATACCTTTTAATCCATTGAATGTGCTGGTCTCTAATAATGTCAAATTATTAAACCGCCGTTGCAAATCGATAAGACTGTTAAGGGTTTAAAGTTGTAGGGCACTAAATAACTTATATTGTTGCTATTTAAATATAAATAATTTAAATTCTGTAATGAATTAAAAGCTAAAGGATGAATTCGGAAATTTTATTATTTTCCAAGTACAACATTTTTAGATTTGGTAGGTGCTTAAACAAGTTTGCTTTCAGTGTCTCCATGCTGTTTAGGTTTAGATACAGATATTTTAGATTCATCAAACCTCTAAATGCATCAGGATTGATGGACGTTATCATATTGTCATTTAGATTCAAAATGTCAAGGTTTTCGAGTTCTGAAAATGCACCTTCCTCTAATTCACTTAACAGATTTTTGCTCAAGTCTAACTGCAATAACCGCTTGATGCCAACAAAACCTCCTGAATCCAAACCGTCAAGGAAATTACCCCTTAAATTTAATACTTTCAAAAGAGGCAACTTGCTAAATGCCAAGTTGTCCACATTCATCACATTGCTTTCCATTAAATATAAATAATTGATAGTATTCTTTGGGAAATTGAACGTATCATTTGTTATAGTGCTTAAATTACAATATTTACAAGTAAACCAATGAGATCTGCTTAAATTTATACTCGAATACTGAAAAAATTCGGACGAAACATTAACACACGTTATTTGCCTGCCATCGGACAGCAACGTTTCGTAAGAACAGCCATAGTTGCTTTGTTGGTTGGTTGAGATGCTTAGTATCGTCGTGATTATTAAAGGGAACCATTTTTCCATTGTTACTAGAAAAAAAAACAACACAAAAATTAAATATGTACAGGTTGGAGAAAAAATATCTACAAACAGGTGTTTATTGTGTTTTATGTTTGGTTGCTTGACAGTAATAGACATATGCTATTCTTAAAAAACTATTATCGTAGTTGTTTTATTACTATTGCGTATGCTGGGAATTACGACTATATCAGGTGATTCACGGGAAAGTTTAGCCTGTGCTTATAAAATTGGTAACTCAATATACAGTACAGTCACGATAATGTGAACATGTGTTTGTGTGAACAAAGTGCTTTATAAACGCTTTTTTTATCATTATTTATTCTGTAGTGTGAACAACGTACAAGATGCGATAACATGAACAATGCTAAATGTACATTAAATTCCTTTATTTAAGAGTTTATGGAATTTTAGGATCGCCTTACATAATGCAAGTTTGCTCTGAGCTATTTTCTTAAGCAGTTGAAAAATAGCTATTCTGCATGAAATTGTAGCTTGTGTAAATCTTAAACATATTTGTGCTTTGTGTGGATCTGTGAGATTAAAACTGTAAAAGGTGTAAAGTTAAAAAATGTTGATGGTTTTACTAAAAAGCAACAATTTTCGAAGAACAGACAAAGGTTTGAGTGTAACAGCTCTGCCCAAAAAAATACGATGTAGCAAAGTCGACCATTTGTTCTATTAAAAATAAAAGACTGAAAATTATTAAAGTAGTGAGTCATACCTGAGCAAAAAGAGTACCCTAAGAAAGGGTTTAAATGAGCACCAATTGTATAATGCGGACGAAACTGGATTATATTCGAAGTTACTTTCCGCTTTCGGAAAAAAACTAATTCGGGAGTAAAAGTATCAAAGTAGAGTATAACATTCTTAGGTTGTGCAAATGCGACAGGTTCGCATAAATTAAAACTATTGGTAATTGGAAATCCTAGAAACCTGGATGTTTTAAAAATTTTGAGAACCGCATTGCCCACACAAGCAATTAAACTGCATGGATGACACAGAAATGTTACTGTTTTTTTTTCAAAAATATGTTTCTGAGCTAAGTAACGTTCATAACACATTTTAAAACTTTGTTTTAAATTGCTAAAATTGTTAGGTCAAAACCATTTACGAGATAAAAACCTTCCAGAAGGGTTATTTTAATTTTGGACAATATCCATCATATCCTCCAGCACAGGAATTGAAGACCAGTGATGGTAACATATTCGTCCAAACATCACACCACTCATCTAACCCATGGATCAAAATGCCTCAAGACTTACCAAACTCTTCGACAGAAAACATCTGTTAAGTACGATAGGTACTTCTTACAAAAGACAACATACAGGAAGGTCTTAAAAAGCTTTCCCTAAAAGATGCACTTATTAATTTTTCATCAGCATGTATTATCGAACACTAATGCAGAATTTGATGAAGAAGATGATCTGCCTTTGAGTGAGCTAAGAAAGAAATTGGAAAATTGAACAAGATGATGCCGTAGTTGATGCTATTACCTTATTTTTATTTTTATTTAATCTTTAGTCCTTATACCGTTAGGTGTTGGACTTTTATGGAGTATTATAACAAATGTGTAGGTACTTGAGTTACTTTAATTGAATTTAATTTAGCAATATGCTTACATATGTATATTGTATAATATACCGAAGCTAGATGGCTTTTCCTTTCTTGGGTATTTGGCTTAGGTTGTTTTTCTTACATTGTCGGGCTTCCTTTCATTGACCTTTTCCATTTATTCCTATCTTGTGCTAATCTTCCTACTTCTTTCCATTTAATTCTTCTTTTCAGTGTAGCTTGTCGTGTTTGTTCTTCCTATCTTGGTCGTGGTCGTCCCACTTTATTTTTGTCTTGTGCTTTTACTTCGTATACTTGCTTTATCACTCGGTGGTCTTCCATTCTGTGAAGGTGTCCTAGCCAGCCTAGCTGTCTCTCTTCCACTATTGTTGTTATTGGCGTTATATCTAGGTTTCTTATTACTGCCGTATTTCTCACTCTATCTCTTCTCGAAATTCCTTCAATCTTCCTTAAAAATCGCATTTCTGTAGCTGTGATTCTTCCTTTGTCTCTGTCGGTCAAAGTCCATGATTTGCTCCCGTATATTAGCGCCGGTCTTATTACCTTTTTGTACACTTCTGTTTTTATTTTTTTTTTAATTTCTCGTTTTCCTAGAAAGGTGTTTCTTAATGTGTTGTAGATTTTCCCAGCTTTTCCTACTTTCTCATTTATTTCCGTATTGATCCTTCCGTTTTCTTCTATGTATGTTCCCAAGTATTATCTTATGCTTCTTTTCTTTTGTTTCATCGACTTTTAGTTCCATATTTATTTTTTCTAGTTCTTCTTTGTAGTTTGTTATATTTCGTTCTAATTTTTCTTCCGACTCTGCTATCAGTATCATATCATCTGCGAACATGAGCTCTTGTAACTTACTACTTTTTCCATTTTTCAGTATCCAATTTCAATACTATTACTTCTCTTTTTACTTTTCTTTATGGATTCGTCTATGATTACAGAAAATAGCAGTGGACTTAACGCACATCCTTGTTTTAGTCCTATCTTTGTCTCGAATTCTGTGGATTCGTTGTTGAGAGTTCTTACTTTATTTCTGTTCTTTTTATATAGTAATTTAATAATATCTATCATGTCTCTTCCTATTCCTCTTCTTTCCAAACTTTCCCACACATTTTTCCTTTTTACTTTGTTGAAAGCCGTTCTCAGGTCGATATAACAGATTCACTCCCTTTCAGGAGTAGTTTTTCTGTCAGTTGCCTCAACACGAATATTAGGTCCTGGGTGCTTCTGTTTCATCTAAATCCATGTTGTGATTCCTCTAATGTTGGTTCTAGGTGGTCTCAATCTTTTCTCTATTATCCTTGTGAAGACTGTGCCTGATATGCTTGTTAATGTTATGCCTCTGTAGTTCGAACATATTTCAGATCGCCTATTTTATATACTGGCAGAATTAATCCTACTTTCCAGTCATTTGGAATTTCTTTATTTCTCATGATGGCATTGATTAGGCCCGGTAATTTTTCTTTTCCTCTGTTTTCCATGTATTTTATCATTTCTACTGTGATGTCATCTTGTCCCGGGGCCCTTCCTAATCTCAATTAATGTATGGCTAGTGTAACTTCTTCCAGTGTTATTGTTTGTATATCCGTTTCTTCGTTTTGTTCTATTTGTTCTTCTTTGTTGTTTTCTTCTTCTGATTCTCCTTCTTTTAACTCTGTCAGTTCTTCAAAATATTCTCTGCATCTTCTCATTATATCTTTCTCGTTTGTTAATACGTTTCCACTTTTGTCTTTTATATTCTTTTGTCTTGGTGTTTTTTCTTTTTTAATTGTTTTAATGTGCTGTAAAACAGCTTTTGGTTTTCTGCTTTCCGGTTTGTAGATATATTTTTCATTTCATTTTCTTGTTCTTTACTTTGCTTTGCATATCTGGTGTCCACCACTTACCTTTTTTTGCAGTTGTGGTTGAAATTCTTGACACTCCGCAGCTTGCTTTTGCTGCTTCGAGGATATTTTCTTTAAATTGTTGCCATTTGATTTCTATTCCTGTCTCGTGATTTGATTCCTGTTCGAACTGTTTCTTTAGGTTGTCTTGATATATTGTTCTGGTTTCTGTGTTGTATCTCCTTTTTATCTTTTCAAGATCTCATTTCTATGCATATCATTTGGTTGTTTTTCTTACTTTTAATGGAGTAACTGCTTTTTACTTCCACCTCTGCTTCGAGTTTTTGTCTTAATAGTTGTTCTACTTACTCTTTTTACCTATGTTGTTCTTTGGTCACTCCCTTTATTATTAAATTGTTCTAACGTTTTTCTCTTTCCTGTAATTCTACTTTGTCTTCCAGTTTACTTATTTCATTTTCCAGTGTCTCTCGTTCCTTCTCCCATTGTTCTGCCGGTTTCTCCCATAATGCCTTTGTTTTTTGGAATTCCTTTTGTAGTTTTACCTTACTAGAAACAATTTAACCACAAGAGTACACTTTCAAGGACATTGAAGTATGGAATATGGACATTACTGAAGTCGGAGAAGATGTGCTAGATATTTCAGAATACAGTGAAAATGAAAATCAGGACCACATAGAAAATAAAGTAACACACCCAGCTGCTATGGGAGAACCAAACAGTATTACATGAGCCACATGCAATGGATTGGATATTAGTCACATTATTTCTTAAAAAAACATGTATGAAAAATCTGTATTATTAAATGCTTCTATTAAGGGGGTGCAAACGAAAATAACTTCATAGTTTGTGAATAATAATAAGTGAGTTAATAATAAAACTTACAAACAATTCAGTACTGTTAGTTAATACTGACCATTAAAACAGAATAATATTAATGTAATTGTAACCCGCTAGTGTGAACAAATGCGGTAGGCTGAATAACCCCAAATTTGTTGTGTTCACAATTTCGAGACTGTACTGTACTTGCAATAGAATGCTGAAATATCTAATTTAATATTTAGGCAAACAGGAATAATTCCTGATATTTATAATTATTATAATTTGCTTGTAATATGTTTAGAATGTCATATTTTGAGAGCAAATTTAAAACAGCCGTAGAGAATCTTATTGGCTCTTAACTATCAGGCAAGATTGGCATCTTCATTGCAGACTGCAGGTATACGTTCGGTGTTCGTGCCTTGACAGTTCATGAAGTGAAGTTTGTTATGATCAGAAGTGTGTGTTAGCGTCAGTGTCTTGAACTTGTAGAATAGTTTTCCTTAGAATTTATAGGGTTTTCATTAAGTGGCAATAGTGGAAGAAGAAGATGGCATCAAAATTTAAATCTTATTAATTTAGGAATTTTAACTCTAAATAACTTTCCCACATAATGCTCTATTGTCTGTGTGCATAATTTACGACGCTCATAATAGTTTAGATAAGCATTAATGTGTTATTCTTGATATTGTTCATTAAATTTGTGTTACATGAAACGTCTAGCAGAGGTCCATTTTCTCGAGGAGAAGGGCATTCTGCCACATTAACTATATGAAGAAAAGTGATTCCCGGTCGAATTTTATTTTTCTGTTTTGAAAAGTAGGATCCCAAATTATACCTAAAATTTTTATGGTTGACATACAGGGTGTTATATACCTTAGTACAAAGTCCCTTCAGTAAGAAGTTATAGGGCATTGAAGTTCAATTTTTAATTTTTTATTTTTTTGTTCATTTCCGCAAATGTAGAGATATCGATTTGAAATCCGGTATACATGCTTACTATTATGTACTGCACTAATAAAAAATTTGTCATAAATTAGACTTGACTGTAAGAGGCACTTTACCAATTTTTGAAAAATTGTTTAACTCTAACTTCGTTACTTGTAACATTTTTTGAAATTTTAGGTTATTATTTGAAAGAGAATTAAAAAGCACAAAAATTATGTACTCTTAGTTCTTAAGCCTAAAAGCAACCGTTTACCTTAAAATGCCCATCAAAGGTTTTTGGTTGTCATTAAGACGTGCAATTATCAAGTAGCCATGATCACAAAAACAATGGTCATCTAGTAAAAAACAATGATAAATCAATTAATGACATTAGTGACATAAGAATTTGTTCTTTTATGTTTAAGAAAATGCCGCTACATAATGAATTCTCCAATGCTGAAAGGTTCGTTATGTCGCAGCATTTTCGTAAGCACAAAAGACAAAAAACTGATGCCACCAACATCATTAATTGATTTCTTGTTATTGTTTACTAGATTACAATCATTAACCATTGTTTTTGTGATCATGGCTACTTGATAATTGCACGTCTTAATGACAACCAAAAACCTTTGATAGGCATTTTAAGTTAAACGGTCGCTCTTACGCTTATGAACTAACAGTACATTATTCTTGTGTATTTTAATTCTCTTTCAGATAATAATAGGTAAAGTGCCCCTTACAGTTAAGTATAGTTTATGAAATTTTTCCTATTATGCAGTACATAATAGTAAGCATGTATACCAAAATCGATATCTCTACATTTGTGGAAATTAACAAAAAAATAACAAATAAAAAATTTAACTTAAAGGCCCTATAACTTCTTACTGAAGGAACACCCTGTATTTATTTTAAGTCTAAAAGCAAAACATTTACATTTGGTGCATGTAAAGGTAAAGTGAAGTAACTGTTTTTCAAAGATACGAATTAATTGTGGTAGTCTCAACAACCATAACACATCAGGAAAATAATTTCTTAATTCACATTTTGAATCGCAGAGGATTCAAAATATACCCATATGTGAAAATTTACACTAGTTTCAGATGGCAAAAAATCTGAATGTTCTTTTATCTTTTATCTTGCACACATATGGAAAATTTTTGTATTATTCATTTATTTGAATTTTTTTCTTTGATAAAAGTACCTGGTTTCAAACTCAAAATGCATTTTCATATAAGGAAGAGGTTCGAAAATATGAAAATAGCTACTGAATAAAGTACACCCTTATTTTAAAAAATTACGAAAACGTTATTTGGAAAAGTTGTTTAGAATTGAAAGGAGGTGTCAATTAAAGTCACAGCCGCTTACTCCGAAAAAATCACTGGTTGTTTCTATTTTTTCTTACCATCCTGTGTATTACAGAAAATGAAGTACTTCAAACTCATTTTTTTATTAGAAATGATAAGGATGCGCTGTTGAACTTGAGTTTTGCTCACTTAGCAACCCAAAAAATACGTTAGTAATTAAAATGTGTTAATAGTTATTTAACCAACAAGTGTGTTAATGAAGGCTATTAATAATCAAAACTGTTTAAAGCACGAACGAGCAATAGCGAGTGAGTGCCTTTAATAGCTGAGATTATTAATCGCCCATTAACAAACGAGTTGATTACAAAAATTTTTCGTTGACCGCAGTCTTTTTTGTGGCGAAAAATTTGATTAATACAACTAACCTCCATGCAAAATATCATCAAAACGTCAAAATCACAAAAACAGTTAATTAATGAAAAAGAGTGTATTAATCAAAAACAGTGTATTAATAGATCTATTAATCCATCCTTTTTTAAAAAACAGTTAATTAATGCAAAAGAGTGTATTAATCAAAAACAGTGTATTAATGACGTCTATTAATCCATCCTTTTTTAGGAAAAATAATTCATTAATATTGAAATTAACAAGCGGTCAACGAAAAAAAAAAAAATTTTTATCTATGACCACTACTAAAAGTAGGCCTTTTAGCGCTAGCTTGTTTCACTAAAAGTGACGTTTTATAGTTTACCGTGGTTAAAGAAATCAGCTGTTTACTTTTAGCTCTAGTGCTAAAAGTGAAGTGAGGTTATAAAACTACAATTTCGAACTGAAGTGAAGTTGTAAAGTTATTCTAGTTGCTTCTTGCGTTACAGGTAAAGTGTTTTTGAAATAATTAAAGCGTTATGTAATGAATACACTCAGATGTGGAGTATTAATAATTACATTTCGTAATTGACCTTGACAGCACTGGCTTCGCAAACATTCGCCCGCGCATGGTCTACTATTTATTATGACATAAATTAGAAGTGTCGTAGATGCAAACATTTGTTAAATCGATATTTATGGATTAATAACTGTAAAATTAAGGTCGTAGATAAAATATTGTATACAACGCCTTCGGCTTCGTTTCATAATTTTCATGTCTCGTGCATAAACGTCGACTTTTAGCACTTGTTGCATAAATAGCTATTACGTACCATGTAAGAATCACAGGTATCTTAAAAAAATGCAATAACAAGCGATCTAAACAACATCAACAATTCAAAATAATGATATCTTCTAATTGAAATGTTGTAACAAATATGTATTTACGTTGGGGGTGGGGGGAAGGCACAACGAAAATTGTTGAAGTTTCCTTCTTTATTATTATTTTATATGTTTGATGTTCTTGATTTCTAAATATTTGTTAAAACATTTCAATTATAAATTATAATTGTTTTGAAGTGTTCTTGATTTCAGACCATCTGTTTTTTGTTTGTTAATGGACAAGGTCTAGGCATGCAGAGTATCAGGTACCTTAGACACCGACTGCTTTGGTCATATGGTCAAAGTCCAACTTAGAACTGTTCTTATATTTTGTTAAAGATACCCGCGTTTTTTATGCTGGACAGAAGTGTGAGATTGTTTAGCACTTTGATTAACCAGTGGCGGCTGCTCCTAGGGGCTCAGGGGCTTGACCCACGCAGCCATCAACAGCCTATATGTCGTTAGAAAAACGTAACTATACTACAATTGAAATATGGAAAGCGTTATATTTTATCATATATCCTACCGTTATAACAAGGTTTAAGTAATGAGATCCGGAAATCGCTACTCGATCTCGCTTAAAACACGTAAAACAATATCCAAGAAGTATGTCAACATAACATGAGTTATGTGTTATACACTCGCTTCTATCATTGCACCAAGTGCTCCAAACTTATATGGGAATTCCGGATAAAACGCTGTTGCTGCAAAATTGGCAATACAGCAGTTTCAATGTGATGCGAGGGCTAACGACGTTGCAGCCGAGACCGCCATAAATTCGTGGGCTTATCGTCATATTTACAAATGTGCTACCAAAGTGTATTGCGATCCGAGCCTAAAGGCGGCCACCGCGCCAAAAGCATTACTCCTTGGAAAAGTGGTGCAAGCTTTGACATTGAAAATGAATGCCAATGCAATAAAGGTGTTCTTGTATCCTTGTATGCCGTGTTAGGACATAATATCGGTTGCAGTTGGAGCGTGTTTATTTGCCTTGGGTGATTTCGGTTGTTTCATGCAGTTTATACAAAAAATGGCGGAGAATAGCATAACTAAGTAATATTCTTTTTGCACTTCTGGGAGTAAAGTTGATACTTTAGTCCCCGTAAACAGGGACTAAAGTAGCTCATTTAATCCCTAGGGACTAAAGTAAAAATGATACCGTAACTATGATAAATTTATGTACACACGAGGTTAGTAGGTTAGGTTTTGTTTGTCATTTAATTTGACATATACTGAGTTACTGACAATACATTTCAGTACTGCCAACTGATTCAGGCTACCCAGGCCCTGCTGCCATTCAGTTTTAAAAAATTGTAATTGTCAGTTTCCAAATTGACAGATTCCAAATTTTGGAAATGTTTGATGATAATGTTCCCAAAAGTGCAAAAAATAGCGTATATACTTCGGGACTAAAGTGCCTAAATCCCTTGAGTGGTTGGTGCCCTCGGGCTTCCCCTCGAGGCAACAAACTCCACTCGCGGGATTAAATGGTGCACTTTAGTCCCTCTTGATATAATATACTATAACATTAAATTTAAAAGCTTACCGTTAGCTGAAAATGTTAAAATAAAAAACTTGGACGGTCTACACCAGTATTAAATTTCAGCCTGCAAAATAAAGTTGGAACTCGCAATTTTACACGAAAAACATATGGATTTGTGGATGTGATGCATCAAATGCTCTGTGCTGTTTTCCATTATTAAATATACAGTATAATCGAAAACTTTCAACGTCTAGAGGGCTATGGAATTATTTTGTCAAAAAAATTTGTTGGCAGTCGTGGTAGTAAAAGTCACATTGGAATTTTATATCTGTCAGTTTAAGGTTATGTCAGGACTGTCATTTCAACAAATACAAACATTCTTGTTGAATACGTAAAAATTATACAGTGAATTTATTTTAATGGTTAACATAGCAGTTTCGTTTCTATGCCAGTATTTAATCATATAGGTCAGTTCCATAGTTAACAATGAAATCAATAGATTAGAGCGTCTATTTTACGAGTTAACATACGAATTTGAATTAGGTACTTGCTAATAAGAAACTTTAATTTTGTTACCGGAATGTAGGTATGCAACTAAAAAGTAGTGTTGTATCTTTTCTTCAGTAGTATACATTAGGATAACTTGTAATTGTCTCTTTGACAAGTAATAATTCCTATGTTAACTCGTAAAATACGCGCTCTAATCTATTGATTTCATTTGTAACTATGGAAATAACCTGTATGATTAAATGGTGGCATGGAAACGAAACGCTTATGTTAACTATTAAAATAAATTCCCTGTAGTAACAAAATCAACTACAGCTATTCAAAATGATTTGTTGCATTTTCCATACACAGAACCACCTAGTGCTCGGCATTATACATCCTCTAAAAGACATGTTTATCTGTCAAAATTGTACAGGTTATATTATTAAGTAGCTTTACTCATCACTGCCAACATAAATTTAATTTTAAAAAAATCCACAGCCCTCTAGACGTTGAAAGTTTTTGATCATACGGTATAATTATCGTGTTTGGTTTTTTAACATTTATGTACAGTCGTGTTCATTAAAGTGTTGTACAGCAGTTGTGCTTTTGAGACAAAAGTTAAAAAAGTGTTTTCCATACAAATAGTTGAAAGTATACATTTATATCTACTTAGCCAACGATACAGTGTGAGTCTTTATTGAGTAAAACACAACCACCTATCCACTTACAACTAGCTCTGTACACAAATTTTTGAACACGACTGTACATTTTGTGTTGTGTTTGAATACTTTTTGTTCTGTGTATATGACGTTTCCTTTTGGATTATTGAAATTAAAAATCACGGCTATATTTGGATTCAAAACATCAACGGAATGTAGGCGAGTCATTAATTATAATTTTTTGCTTATTTGTTAAAAATTAGGAGCATCCCAAATACAATTATCATGAGCCGCTACTGCGATTAACGTAATTGTCTGCTTGTTAGGTGAGCGAAATTGTAGTTGAACAGTACATCCGTAATTCAACCGATAATAAAAGATAACTTTGAAGCGTCTTCCGTGATACATAGGGTGGCAAGAAAAACTAGGAAAACCCAATTATATTCTTTTCGGGTTGAGTGGCTGTGACTTAGTATTTGACACCTCCATTTCTAAACAACTTTTCCAAATAATATTCATGTTTATTTTGACAAATAAGGGTAATTTATTCTTGAGCGCTTTTCATATTGTCGAAGCTCCACCGTATATGAAAGAAAATATTGAGATTTTGGTAAGTGCATTTCGAGTTCGAGAAGATACAGGGACTTCTATCAGTGTATTTGTTACAAAATTTTACCATTTACTATGCAATACTCTATAACTCATCTTTCGCGTACCGCCGGTTAAGAACCATTGGTCTATAATAGATAATCTGTGAATTCCATCAGATCCTGCTCATGTAATAAATCTTATTGATTTGTAAATAAATTACAGAAAATTAATTTAGATAGTTACAAATCTGAGACGTTTTGATAGTTTTTGTATAATCTGATTTGTTTGGTCGTTCACCCCAGGTTCATGAAATTAACCATTTAAATCTCTACTAATATAATTTAATCTGACGACGTATGGACAGTAATGCGCATAATTAAGTCGTCAGAGGATGCGCCAAGTGCATATGGAGAGCAACGTGGGTTGCCTATGCACCAAGCGCAAGCACTACGATTCCGAACAAATTTAATTACCACACAATAAATGCCTGTTTGCAGAAACCGCGACGCACATAGTTTAAACTCGCATTAAATGACCCATTTGTACACACCACGTGACGTTCAAATAAACAATTCAAATTGGAAAAAGCGTGCGCAATTGCGAAGAGCCGCAGCTCTGTTAGAATACGAAACAGTCGTAGACTGTCATTTGTTTAAACAAAAAGAATGTTTACTCACGCGTTTCAGGAACTGACACATTTGTACTGCAAAATGATCACCAGCATAATTTTTTGCGTAAACACTACATTTTAATACAGTTATGTCGCGTATTTTTCGTACGTCCGCGGAACCCAATACGAATTAAAAACCAGTTTGGGAGCTTCGGTTCGCCGCGCTGCCTGCGTTTCGACTCTCCGGCTGTCTTTTCCTGCCGCTGCATTTAACAAACGACCTTAGTTTTAAAAGGCGCGGTGTATGATTCTTGTTGTACTTCGGTGCCCACGATCACGGTGCAGCCGCTTTACTTTTCGAAACAATACTCTGGTCAAGGTTATTCTTAACGCAATAGCTCGTTTCTAAACAACGGCGGTTGTAATTCTGAAATTTTGCGATATTTTGTGAGAACAAATCAGTGGCCCCACCACACTTTACTGAGAGTAAACTGATAGTTGCGAAACCTTATTTTACATGTATGCACCGTCTCCTCTGTTTCCTGTATGGGATTTCGGTTTATAATTACCGGAAGTCTTTTTGAAATCGAAGTGAAGTTTTATAGATATCGTATGGAAGCACTGTGTCGCCTAATCGGCAATCACACAATGATATCTATATCTAAAATTTCTTTGTGGTGTTCTATTTATTATTCATGATTTTTGCAGCAGAAAAGACAAAAAATGTAGTTCTGGAATATGAACTTTCGGATGGATAGCGATAAAATGTAGATTTACATTTTGATATTAAAAAGATAATTCGTAATAAACATAATAATGTTAAATTTAATGAATAAGTCAAACGTAATTTTTACTTCTGTTTACAATAAAGGAAATATTGGATTCATACCAAAAATTCGAAATTGAGTTTTCAACAGATCATGTTTTAGAGTCCCCTGAACCTAGAGTATCAACATTGAGTCGATGCTGAACCGAAGAAAATAATTTTGGGGGAGGAAAACTGGGAGATAAAATCAATAAAAATGATCAAGATGAAATCGTTTTTTTACATTATAAAGGTATGATTGGATAAATTAAATTTGAACAAGACGTCTCGTACGCCTTAAAATATAAATAATGATTTGCCCTTTTTATCCCTTAGCTAGCTCAATGAACGTGAAACTTTCTTAATATCACAGGAATAGCCGATTTATCTATTGATTTCAAAACAAAGAAAAAGACATAAAACAGACACATTTGAAAACACAAAAAAAATTAAAAAAATATAATGAAATTTTTAACCAATCTACGTGTGATATAGCTTAAGGCTACTCGCAGGCACGTTGCAAGCATACACGAACAACGTAAATCGTGCATGAAAAAGAACATTGAACTAATTGTCTTTTAAAAGAACGAAAATGTCAAAATGTCTTTTTTTACAAAAAACGCAATGTCAAAATTACCCGAAGCTGATACTTATTTGAGTCCGGCCCTGTTTAAACTCAAGTGCAAGCTACACAGATATTATTCTCTGATAAAATACATTCCTTCGAAAATGGTCGCAGTTAAACGTAACCTTATCACGCTGACATAAAAACATTTTACTTGGAACTGGAAGCTCGATACCCTTGGAAACGGTATGCCTCGATTGCATCCCCCGCTCCTGGCGCACATGGTGAGGACAGTTGAGTTAGCCCCTCTCAAAATGGATGCTTTAAAGGAGCCTTTAAATATAGCACAATGTACATACATGTTCGCTCGGAAAATGCGTTTTAGGAATTTACAAACCCTGGCTTGCTGCACCTTAACACTGTTTGCAGCAAACGTTGGCTACCATGCTCTTTCTATACTTTCGAGTCAAACAAATCCATGCAGCTCTTAGAGGAGGCTGCGTGCGACAGCCGTCTTTGGCGTCTTCTTTGTTAAATTTGCATGAATTGAGAATCCCCGCATCCCGCCTACAGCGTGTTTCTTACTGCAATCACGAAAACCGAAATTCACAATACACATCTAGCGCAGGACCGGCTTTGCGAACTTATGGCAAAATACAATACTAAATCTAATAATAAAACATAAGAAATAGAATTTGGCTTCTATATCTTATATTATAAGAGCTGATGCCGCCGGTCGCCGGCCGCCGGCCGTCCAGACCGTAAGCACTGGCGCGCGCACATGCCGACCGCGCACAAGTGGCGACGCAGCAAGCATTTGTATTGTTAACGCTGGCAGGGCCGGACGTCGGCTGGCTACCAGCTTAAGCAAGCATTTTTATTGTTAACCGTTTCTTTACGCTGGCAGGGCCAGACGTAGGCTGGCCAACGCGTTCTAGTTTAAGCATAAAAATAAACATTATCGGTGAGGAATCCAGCTGGCCAGTTACACATAGAACGGCCGTTGTAAATCAGGAATTAAAGAACAAAACTACTTTTTACATAAGATAAAATTGTTAAAATCCATCTTAGAAGTTACGTAAACTATTACAAAACCACATTTTTCTGAAAATATAATTTTCTACAAATATATTTTTGTCTCTTTTGCAATGCATGTATGTATGAACTTTTAGTTAACCCGAAGAATTTTATTGAAAAATCAAAGCCCGAAGAATGATTGCCAAACCCGAAGTGTTCGACCCAAAATGACAGTGTTGGTAACCCTACCTTAACCCAAAAAACATGTTTTTGTTCATTGGTCTGTCTCTATCTCAAAAACGAAAAGAGATATGATAGTGAAACTTCTTATATAAGTTTTGTATACTATCTAGATGCGACAGCAAGCTTTTTAAGAAAATCTCAAAACCGGAAGTATGGTGTTTACTCTTGTGATTTTTTAGTTTTTTTCGATTTTTTTAAAAACGCATTTAACGATTATTTTCAAACGTTACATTTTTAATGTGTATCGATGTGAGATAGGTGATTTTCCAGTTGAACATTACTAAAATTGGTTTCCTTTTTTTGTTTTTTTAATATACTGTAGTAGGAAAGCTAATAACAAATTTTTGACTAATTATAAGATCACTGTAAAAGGAAGTTGTGTACGAGTAGCACACCAGAGTTTTTAATAATGAAATGAAAATGACGAAATTCTAGGTAAACTATTGGAGACAAACATCACTACAATGAATTGTGTTGGTACATTAGCTTCTGGTTATTTTATATTTGCAGTGAAGTTATCTTTCATGTCAACTGGCTGACATTTAATCATTTTAAATTGTAGTTCTGGCTATTATAAATTTGAAATGTGATTTTATCATTTGAATTTACTTAACAGAGCTTATGTACCAACACAGTTAAATTTAGTGGCAATGCGTGTTGCCAATAGTTTCCCTATACTGCATTTTATTATGAAAAGAAATGGACTATAACAGTAACTATGAAATTTTGTAACTAGGCTAGGTACTAGGAGAATAGCAGTATAAAAATAACAAACAGGGTATTATTTTTCTGAAATGAATACCTAACTAAATTAAAAAATATTCAATCGAAGATTGAATAATTTCCAATTATAGTACAATTTGAAGTAGATATTTTTTGGCATCTTGCCAAATAATAGAATGTCTGCATCGTAGGATTTAAGGTATATGGCGAATATTGTTGTGGGCTGATTGTAGTTCATCAGTTGACTCTAGCAGAAATCTGTCTAATAGCTGTGAGCCGTTTCATTAGATTAAATTAGTATTGTGTCGAATATTGAAACAAAACGTATCTGAGAGAATACTTATTATAAATAAAGTAAACAATTCAATGCCCTATCGATAATTACTCGAAATAAGTTGAGAAATGATATTCATAAGAGCTGTTGAGTTAAAAGGTTGGGTAGTTGAATAAACTGTCAACGTACACATGAGATAAATACATGTACATAACCGATATAGAGTTAGTACGTAAAAAACAAATGCATGTCCCAAATTGAGTAAAGGATTTCACGTTTAAAAAATATTATAATGAGCTAGTTTTGAGGTTTAGATGGTACACCGGGTAAACCATTAATATGTTAAGTCGATCAAAAATTTGAAGGAATAAAGATGTGTTCACGCTTAGGTAGAAAGTCATTTTGATAACAAACAACTAAATATACTATAAAGAATATTTATTTCATATATCCACAAAGAAGAACATTGCAATATACAGGGAAACAGGAAGTACGCTAAAGAACACAAAATGATCGACCAGTTATAGGACCTGAACTCAGTCTGGAGGGACAAGAACATAAGAATAAAAACAAATAGATAGGTCAAACTATAGTTGAAACCAGGGGCGTCTCTAGCATATGTGCCGCCGGGGTGCAAAGTTTCGTATGCCGCTCCCTCCGGGTAATATTAATTACAATATTGAAAGTAATATTTGTAACTATTTGTAACAGCTAAAATCAACTTATTTTGATTTTATTATCGCAAATACGTTAACAGCATCGTTCTTGTATATAAATGCGTAATGTGCTTGTCTGCATGTGTCATGTTTTCATCGGAACCGTTTGAGCGCAGTTCATCCGCCATTAGTTCTGTCGTCACCGTATTATTTATAATGCACCAATAAGCAGTACGGCATGCCGGACAATTTAACCGAGCGCGTAAAGGGTGCATAACATAGCGGAGTAGAGAGCAAAGAGTAGAGCAAATCATAGAATTCAAACTTATTACAACAGGTTGACGTACACATACCAGGACGTTAATATGCGAGGTATCGTGTGTTTAAAAAAAATCATTCGCAGCATGCCATGATCAAATTGAAGTATGTCATAACTTGATACATTTATTGAAGCAAATGAACTACTTAGTGAGAACTAAATTACATCTTAATAAAAACAATTTTTATTGACTATTATGATTAATACACTCGTAAACTTTTGCCTGTCACAGTAACAGATGTGTTCATAGACGAAATGAAATCTGACATTCACCTACAGATTTAAGTTAAGACATGACTAGATTTTCTATATTTCTTTCCAAGGCCTGCCCTAAATGAGTTTTTTTTTTTGAACACACGATAGAATCATTATTACAAGACAGCAAAGAGACGAATTCAGTAAGGTTTGATGTCTTCTGCCTTGCTCTTGTATATTTTAAAGAGAGCAAAATTTAAAACATAATAAGGATTATTTCTGTAGAGGACAAGCACCTTCATTTTCTATTAACCCTTGTAGCTAAGGGTATCTCAGCATAATAGTAATGAAAATACAAAATATGGTAACTTTCAACTTCAGCATTTTTTGAGGGAGAGTAAGAAGTATCGAATAAATAAAGCTGATTTATTTTTAACAATACGTGGATGGTCGAGCAAGCAATATGCTGGAGTCTCTCCAGCTATCACCTGCGGTAGTTAACTTCCATTAAGGAAACAGACCACTGGTCTACAATAAGAGAAAGAAGAAGAAAACGCTATGGAAATAACTATATAATATTTTAGGAATGCGTGGGGTACCCTATATATTCAACACAACCTTAAAACAAGCCCGTATAAAAGGCATTTGAGATTCGACATTTTCAGTAAATATGTCAAAGTGGTGTAATTTTTATTAACCAAACTTGAAATATCCTTATATAATTGCGCGCGTTGTGCCTTTGTGTATGCATCTGCCACCGATTGTCAACGATTGGGCGCAGTTCGTCTGCCATTGGCACTGTCGTCACCGTGTCCTTTATAATGCAAACATACGCAAGTACGCCAGGCAGCGAAGTTTAACCCAGCTTATAAATTCTATAGATGACTTCGGAGGTCCACATATATAGGTGAAGAAATTAACCTAATTTCTGTGGCTGTTTTATTTATTTCGTGCACGTTGCATGTTCTTTCAGTGGAACACTGCTGTTTATACCACTATTTTAGCAAATAATATCACATTAGGTATAAGTAGTAGTTATGGAGACATCCGACATAGTAATTTTCATTGCTTGCTTGCTTGACGCCACTTTGAGAGCGAACCCGTGGGCCGAATTGGCTGATATCGGTGTCAATCGACTCAGGGCGACGCAAGTAAGCCAGTAGTAGGGTTTTCAAATTTTTATAAGTGACTTTTTTTTATGTGAATTTTTTTATTGATAGCTAACCTCAAAATTAACTCGACACACAAAATGGACCGCTCTTGTACAAACTGCATTAAATGAATTATTTCGCGCCCAATTTGGGTGCAGAACGCTAGTCTAGAATACATTTTTACTTCCTATATCGAGTTGAAACGTCTTTACTATCCTACATCGACTTGAAACGTCTTTACTATGAACATATGAAGCTTTGCTCAACTCTCTGCTATAGTATCTTCCTGCTTTACTTCTTGCGCTGCTCTTTGCTTCCTGCTCCTCTCTGTACCGTAAAACGTCTGACTGGGTACCTTCAGATAGTTCTGATTCAGATAGCGAACTAATTTGGTAGCACCCATAGAACAAAAATTTCTAAAGCTGTGTACTGACTTAAGCATTTTTACTCGCACGAACGTGTGTGCGCGTAAAAATGCTCAGGTCAGTACCCAGCTATAAAACCGACAAGCGATGGATTGCGTTCGTGCGTGTTGCCGCGTACGCGCATCAAATTCGGGCTGGTACTGATTAGAGCAATTTACGCGCAAACCGTTCCTGCGCGCATAAATGCTCAAGTCAGTACGCACCTTAACGGTTATTTTGCGCATAGCTAACCAGCAGCATCCACGTCCACCAAAGGTTGGAAATTTCAAACTGGTTAGTGACCGTTGGTGCCTAGCAGTGACTCAGTGAGACCAGCCGCATATCATTACGCATGCTGATATTTTAGTTGATGGCGGTTGCTGGTTAGTAGTTGTTCAGTGGGACTGCGGCCTTATCCAAATAAAAATGCCAAAAGCAAAATTAGCAAAACCTTTCGTTTTAGATCAGCTAGTACATGAGTTTGGAAAACCATATCTACAATAGATGTAACTGTTCTATTTTGTAAATTGTACAACGTTCCACGAACTGTAGAAAGGTTTATAGTAGCACGTTGAAAACATATGAAAGCTGTAATGTGTGCGAAAAATAGTAAGTGTTCTCGGCTTCTTCTTAGGCAAAATACTAGCTCAAGTCGTCTGCATTTGTCAAGGGATTTTTAATATTGCCTGCAAGTTGCTTTACAGAAATCGTAAAGGAAACACATCTGTAAATTATTTAGGTCAGTATAATGAACATTCAATAATTACAGTGCACATGCGCAACAAATGTCAAAATTATTCGCACCCTAAGTAACGTCACTGTACATATCCTAACTCAAAATATTCAATAAGTGTAAGGCCGGAAGAGACTCTTTAATGTAACTTTAATGCCCTTTTGCGGAATAACGCAAATAGTATTAATCGTTTGACTTCAAAATCTATCTGCTACTTGCGTATTGATACCGATTCAATTAATATTTACGTCCGACTTAAAATATCATTTCACAACATTACAGCTCAGTATTTCGAAATACGATGAAACACTATATAAATAATCACTGATCTTACATACAAAATAAATACAATTCTAATATGGTGAACACACACACAGATTCGGAAGGGAAGTGGTTGGAGAATAGTCAATAATTCACTTAGTGAACATGAAGTTCGTCGAAACACGCACAAACGACAGAATACGATTCTCGGTTACTCATATTACGATGAGGGATGTAATCAGTGGCGTATTATAGTAGAAGCGCGAGAAGCCCAAGCTTGTGGCGCAAAATGGTATCATCGACAAACAACTATTTCACGTTTGTAATAAAACCTACTGGAAGTTGCAACCTAAAATGATCGCAGTAAATCATTTCTGAATTTTTCCAATACAAGTAAAATGTGGGCATAAAATATTAAGAGGCTTCTGGAGACAACCATGTTTGTTACACCACTTGTAGTAATGCCATATCCGGCACTAACCGATTTTGGGATAACATCCTAATTACCGATAACATCCCCTCGCGTATGACTACTCTTTTTGTAAGAACACCAGCGGACCCGACGGCACGTCTGCTTCTTACCAGCGTCAGGACCCTTTTTTTCTAATTTCAGGCTTCTCACCTCTAAAGCGTGCACATACTTAGCGCAAAGCCAGACAGGAAATAAATCCGCTACGGATTTCTTTGCTTTCAGCAATACATTTTAAAGTTAAATGTTTTCATGAAAAAGCTCCACGATGGAGACAGTGTATAAATGCAGCCGCCTACTACCACGGTAACAAATTTAATGTGATAAATATCCATGATAGTTCTGAAGGAGAATATGTAAGTAGCTGCGATCAGAATCTGCCAAGAAATTTTCCAACTCTTAATAATACGGAAAAATATTTGGAAAAACAAAGAGAACCCAGGATGTCTGCTATGGACAAAGTATAGCAATTGTATAATGAATAAATATATACATACTGTAATGTGGTTTATTGCCCACAGCAATTCTGTTTGCCTAAGTAACAGAATAAATAAGGTCAAAATGAGCACAGAATTGAATATTTTATTTATTGCAAGATAATCAGTACTTTACATTAATAAGTGCATTTTATTTGAGCAGCAGTTACTAATAATTTGAGGGATAAAAGTTAGCATGAGATAAGGCAGGTTTCAGAAGGGTTACGTTCAGAGTTTCAGATATGAGAAATGTTCGGAAGGGCCAATGGAATTTAATTTGTAACTGACGGATTTGAGATTAATAACGTCAAACATATTGTGAATAAAATGATACCGAATGATTTGTTAAGTACAGAAATTATATGAGCGTTATGTATTAAAAGTTTATAAGGTGAAAGGTAAAACGAAAAACGCTGCTAGCAAAGCAATAATTGCAATAGAGCAATAGAGAAATGTAAGGCCACCGATCTAAAGAAAATTAGTGAGACGCTAAAGGAACTCAAGTGTATCAGTGTATTATAAACCAAAGTGATTTAAAAGCAGAGCAAAGTGTAGTGACATTTATTCCAAGAAAAAGACAATTTTAGTAGTTAGGCAAAGTCATGACATAAATCCTATAGTTCATAAGTTCAAACATGTGATCAAACCTAATTTATTTTAAACATATAAAAATCTAGTTGCCAAGTTATGAGACAGTCAATTGTCAGGGGGAAATCAAACAAGATTAAATTTTTCAAGTTAGGGGCAAATCGACCTCCACATTGATTGTATAAAATTCTGAATAAGTCTTTTGTGAAGCCAGTTTATGTGTAAAGTTATTCACCAAGTTGTCGAGCACCTGTGTGTGGATGTAATTTCCCCAAGTGTAGGGGCCTCCAAGATAGTGCAATTAGGCCAGCAAGTTTCCACCTTGTGCGTCATTGAGTGCGACCCAACTTCACGGACGATTTTGAGGCAGTTCCAGACATCGGATGGCAGATCTTTTTGTGCTACATGGAGAGGAGGCCTACATCTATCCCTGGGTAGAAGAATTAGCACCAGCAAGCCATTTCCAAGCGAGCATTTTCCGTGGCGTCTGTCTAATGTGCCAACCAACAGCGGAGCACCTCTTCAAAAAGGTAGGATTTCATAAAAAATAGAAGCAGCCGAGAAGTTCAACCTGTTTCCAGAATCCCAGGTTATTCCCGCTTCGAATAATTTAGATAGCGTCCCTAGAAAGTGCAAGTTGACAAATTGAATGTAGATTAAAACAGTTCATCAATATTAAAATCAGATTTCAGTTTAGAATTCGTCGTCTTTGTAGAAAAACACTTAAAAAAAATTGCCTTTGTGTGCTTTACACTTTCTGTGTGAGTTGGTGACCTAAGACGTAAACAGCTCAGGCATAATAATAGGATTCTACCTAAGAAAAGTGTAGTTCACATTTTTGATCGAAATGTTCCTTAATACCCTATGAGCAACTCTTAAAACATCCCTTTGGGGTGTCGGTGTCGTAGTTTTTTGTAGCAAAAAAGAGCAAAAACCCAGTAACATCAGGAAAGTGTTTAAGGGTGTCTCTAATAAATAATATAGTGCCGATTTTTGGCATAAATGTTTCTTAGTATCCCGGCGTCGTAGCTTTTTGAAATAAGAAAATGCTAATAGTACAATAACATTAAGAAACACATTATTTGTTTCTGGTTTCCTTTAATATTTTTCAAATATTACTAGGCTATTACTCCTTTTTACCGAAAAAATTACGACGCCGCAACCCAAGAGGCGGGAATTTTTATAGCTTTGCTCCTACGGTACTAAGGAACGTTTGCGTAAAAACTCAGTACTACATTTTTGTTTCAGGTTTCCTTTAAAATGTGTTTAACATTACTGCACTCTTTGTTTTTTCTTGCTCCAAAAACCACGACCCTGGCAACCCAAAGCCCCCCCCCTTTTAAAGGGTTCCTCGTAGGGTACTAAGCAACATTTTAGACAAAAAATAAAATCACATTGTCTGTTTCCGGTTTCCGGGCAAGGGACTCTTGTAATGCTGTATACGTTGGTGAAACAGGTCGTTCAGTAAAAACTCGCATCTCTGAGCACCAACGCTGTCTTAATTCGGGTCTCGTTTCATCATCAGGGTCCCGAGTGGTGTAGCTTAAACAAGCTTCCACGTTCGATCAGCAGAGTTAATCAACGCTGTCTCTGGTCAGAACTTGGATGGGAGTTCCACGGCTGCATCTCTCGGCGCCTCGTGGTACGGCTATCACGGAAAAAAGTTGGTCCCGGCGGTCATACAACATCATGACAGTCGTTAGTGGGGTTGGAAGTCCTCATAACTGCACAGCGACGCCTATAATTGGCCTAACGGCTGTTGAGCGCTAATTAAATTAAATTAAATTAAATTAAATTAAATTAAATTAAATTAAATCAGCCATCGCCGAACACCAACGCGATACTGGTCATAAGATCTTCTTTGATGAAACTTCCATCATCTGCAGTAAAATTCGCGAAGCCATTGAGATTTATAAATACCCTAACAATCTCAATCGGGATGAAGGCTTTCCCCTTCCTTCTATGTGGAAAGTGCTAATTTCTAAGCCCCGCCCATCGCCACTGAACAGCGATGGCGTTTGCTAAACCGCGACTGCATTTGCTTATAAATTCTCGTCTTTCTCCTTCCGATAGTTAGTCGAGTTTCGTCTCTGACGTGGTTCACACGTTCAGTTATCGTGCTCGTCTATCCCTGCTCTTGCAAAGAGTTTCGCCTCTGGCGTGGTTAACACGTTGAGTTACCGTGCTTTTTTGCTTTTTCCTCCTGATGAAGCCCCTTACGAAAGTGGGCGAAACGTTGAGTTCTTCGATCTCAATCATGACACCGTCCAATCCCGGAAGTCGTTTGTTATTTAATGACAACGGCCGTGGAAGCCTCAGAAATCTTCCTTTAAAATGTGTTTAACATTATTGCACTCTTTGGCCTTTCTTTCCCCAAAAACTACGATGCTGGCACCCCCAGAAGCGAGGACTTTTAAAGAGTTCCCAGTAGGGTATTAAGCAACATTTTAGACAAAAATTAGTATTACATTGTCTGTTTCAGGTTTCCTTAAAAAAATGTGTCAAGTATTACTGGGTTCTTGGTCCTTATTTGTTGGCTCCAAAAAAACTACGACGCCGTCACCCCAGAGTATTAGAGTGGTTCTTCTATGAAACTGAGGAAAATTTGTGCCAAAAAGCAGTATTATCTTGTTTGTTTGACGTTTGCTTTAAAATTTTCCTAATATTATTGGGCCCTTGGCTCTTTCTTGCTCTAAAAAAAATTGACGCCGGCACTCCAGAGGCGGGAAGTCTTGAAGGGTTGCTCATAGGGTACTAAAAAACATTTGTGCCAAAAATCAGGACTACACTATTTTGTTAGGTTTGCTTTAAAATTTGGTTCATATGGCTGGGCTAAAAGACGTTCGACACTCTCTGTAAGTACAAAATTTCTGTTTGTTTATCTACTATAACTGCACGATCTAAGCCGAAATTAATATTGATAACTGAAAAAAATTGTCTACAACACATTGTAAAATCTGGAAGCAAAAACTCAGGCTTGAAGAAAAATTATTCGAACAAGAATTTTTACCAAGTGATTTTGCAAACTTCAAATTTGCACTTTTAACATCTATCGACGTAGAAGTTTTTCTAGCAATATATGTATAATAGGACAGGTTTGTAAACTGTTCGGATGCACTACCTTCTAAACATCTACATATATAAGCAACTTTTTATCTACTAGGACTTATAAATATTTAGCTGTTTCGCGATTTTTTATATACATTCTCTGCAACATCTGTAAATTACTAAGCAAACTTCTATTTTTAAGTAATGCATTTAACATCCCATCTGCAACTGCTCAAGTGTTGTATGTAGTATTAAGAAGAACAATTTTAGATAAGTGTTAGACAATGCGTTACACAACGCCTATTCGCAATATCGGCGATAAATCCGCAAGGTAATAAAACTGCTTTACATTAGGATATTTAATCTGAGACCTCGGCTTAACTGTTTCCCATGCATGCTTTCTATTTTTTGCAAACCACGTACTTATCAAAGCAATAAAGTCAGGGCCGGCTGTTTAGGTGTGAACCGTGAACAGTTCCAGTGTGGGCGACTGCTTTCGGCCCAGGTTTGTTGACTGCCCCTATTGTTGATGCATCTTGCCCACACGCTCACTTTTTCATCATAACGAGATCGTCGTTACAGGTTACACGTAGGAATTATGCAACAACCAGCTAATTAGCTAGCCTTAAACAATGGTCAAGTTTTCTACTAAAATTCCTTGGTAATGCTTCTTGTCATCGGTGACTGATTTAAAGCCAGCAATCAATTTACGACTGTGAGAATACATTTAGAACACTTGCTGTGTAGGTTGACAGTTTGAGCTATTAAAATCCCGTTTTCTGATCATATCACTCTGTTACTGTTGTATATTAAAAAATATTGTCGGGAGCCCAGAGCTTAGCGAAGTGTATGAAGGCTGAAATGCAGTTTGTATTTATTTCGGCTTGGTCTGCGATCAGTTTTCTCGCTACAGATTAGAAAATATTGCTTCTATCATAGAAAGGCGGGGGTCAATAATTTCAACTGATGGTAAGGAGTAGATATTTGAAGAATAAATTCCACGTTTTGATTGAGACCAGTTACAACTGAGGCAAAATGTTTGAATTCTAATTTCACATTTCGAGGATTAAGCCCTGTTTGGATTGTTTGTTCTAAATACTAAATATCATTCAGAAAAGTTGTTCGCAATATATTATTGTGGTCAAAAATTTTAGGAACATTTTAGTACTTCTACGAAGCAGTTAATTTTCAGGAAAGTGATTGTTTCCCCAAGAAGTAAGAAACTGTATTTTTTACTTTCATTGTTACTAGGTAAGCGTGTAGCGGATGTACACAGTATAGATGATACTTAATTAACAATTATTAGCATGATATAAAACTTAATTGGGTGGTAAAATAATATATTATGTATGGACACAGGTTGTTATTCGAATCGTCTTGGTATAAGCCTGCCTGGTGTAATACGTTTTTGCTGTTTCTCGGATTAGATCTTTTTCATGTGAGTTTTGTTTGCAGTGCCCCAGACTACATTGGCATTACATTCGATTTTTAGGCACGATTTTTTGCTTAATAAGGAATGCAATACGGCGAGACGAGCATAAGCTTCATTCAACTTTCTATTTATGTAAAATACCCAAGTAAGTCCACGATAGAAGTTAGTGCACTCCAAAAATATTTTACTGTTCCATCTGAAGGATTCCATTGTATAGTCGAAAATACATAAATATGTTAAATAACGCTCGCCCTAGACCGAACCTTGTGGGATCCCTCATAGTGTGTGCTTGCGAGCTGATTTATAGTTACTGATTTTAACAATAAATATTTTCTCATTAATAGAATATGATATTAATCTAGTTAAAAGAGGGGTAGTATGTTTAAAGTCATTTTTTTACTCAAAAGTCCTTTATACCAAACAGAAATGTCTGTGCTTGTTTGGCTTTAAAGTTTGAACCCAGCTACTCTTTTTTCTGAAATTTTTAAAAGCTGGTGAGTAGTTGAGTAGTAGTTTGAAATCCCAATTTCAATGGAGGATGGAGGTAATAATATATTATATGTTCATCTATGAACGAGTTGGATCTTGATTGTACAATTTCTTCGAAAAGTTTTTTATAAAAAAGCTAAAGGCTTGAGGGTGTAATGTTTGAGTACCGCACTAGTAATTTCGTCATGTCCTGATGGCTTCTTATTTTACAACTCATCTATATATTTCCTGATTTCTGATGGATCTTAGGCTTATTAGTTCAGTTTCAACATGATCTCCTACAATATGCCCATTTTCAATATTTTGCAGTGCTAAATTTAATGTAAATAGGTACGTTTATAAGAATATTTCACATTTATTAGCGTCACAATTGTGTACAACGTTGTAATTTTTCAGTGCGGAGCGGATTGCGGGCGATTCGTCTCTACAGCGGATTTCAGGTGGATAATCGTAATTTAATTTGCTTTCAAGTGCGCAGTTGTCGCTAATAGTACAGTAAAATTAAATTTAAACTAGGGAATCAAAAAAAAAACTAAGGGGTGACTATCACAAGTTGTTCATTATCCTTTGCTGTAAATGTGGTAAAAAAGTCTCCGCCACTAGTGCGTCGGGTTTTGGAGAGGGGTGGGCAGACGGTGTCAAAACAGTATGTTTTCTAAGTTTCTTGCAAATATCTCGGAAATCCCTCAGTTTAGAAATTATGATATTCTATAAACTTTTAAAGCAGGTACATTAAATTTCCAACAAAATTTATCCTATACCCTTTTTTGATGCGCCCAATAGTTTCGGAGATATAGAGGGGTAAAATGTAGTTATTCTGTCGGAAATAGTAGAAAAGTTACGTAACTTATCAAATTATTGGAGATTAGCAATTTTTTGTTTACTTTTGTTTTGTTGAAGTGTACTATTACACAGAGAGGAGATGGATTCAATAACTAAAAAACCCAAATATTTTGATAATACAAGAAAGAAATTTAATGTATAAAATTAACGTTCCTACATCTGAAATAGGTATACAATTCGTATCTTAAAGTAGGTATGTGACACAAAAAAATCTTAATATGCAGACAGAGAAATGAAAAATGAAAACTATAACCAATACATGATGCCCAAATAGAATTGTAACTGCTCTTCATTGTCACTCCGATCACTATCTAGTGTTATATCTGAATCTATTCGGATAGGTCCTTGCTCGTCCTCTTCATGGCAGCACTAAATCCTCATTCTCCTCATAATTAATGAATACCTCCATATTGCTGAATCCGTATCCAGCGCAGTTGATGCACAAGGTTGAGCACTGAAAGCCACTACTTCGGCACTCACAGTTGTTGAGACACTCTCCTCTGCATGAACAAGAGATCATGTGAAGCAAGAGTTCTGGAGCAGCAAGACGAGATGTTACTGTTGAGCGCAGGTGTCCACTGACCTTTTTCCATCCCCATTTCAAGGGGTCTTTCTTGCAGCCGTGCCACTTCTGCACTTGATGGTACACTCTCAATAAGTGTTCCCTTGCTGCTGCTGTGGTGGGAGGTAGAGTAGTTAACTTGAACTCTCCTTGCTCCGGCTGCTTTGCAACTGTCTTTAAGTATGTCTGATGACGTAGAACGTCCACATTTTGTTTTTTTTTCGATCCATATATAGATAGAAAAATATCATTGCCAGCATCAACAATATCATCTGCATGTGCATTTGGCGTGATAAAATCAAGCGATTTATTTCTTGCATAATGGACAACGGCCGTGAAAGCCTGCATTTGACAATTTTTTTCTTAGTTCCACATTACATTGCACGTTTTGCCTTTCCTGTATATTGCGGACACAGAATCACACCTTTAAAGGCGTAAACACACAATAGAACATTTTTCATGTCCCCTAATTCATGTTGCAATACTTGAATATTGTGTGAATATTGTGAATTTTATGTGAGTAGTTGCCTTTACCAGGCACATTCATATTTAAGCTGCAGTTGGACGGAGCAAGAGCAATTAACATGACTAATAGGTCAGTGTCGCTACCTATTACGTTCACCTCCAACCCCTCTTGAGTTGTTGTGATTGCTGACGAAACAATCAGAGTATCTGCGTCCCCAAGGACCTAGAACACATTAGACCTTTTTTTAAGTGCACTGCCAGAAGGGATATTAACTGTTCCTTATTGTTTGAGTTTGCAAGGAATTCACTCTGCCCAAAGGTGACTTGGATGGGGTCTTCTACTTTCATATCTACGTTGATAGCTGAGAGAGACCTTCGCAGATGTTCCTCATCGTTTGTATTAAGCTGTTCACTGTAACCATTGAACACGACGGCAGAATTTTCGTAATGGGACAAAACGTAGCCACAATATTGTTGGCATATCATCTTGAACGTTGCAGGGTGTTGTCAAACAACACGATGTATGAGGAGCCGTCCATCTACAACATGCAATACCCCCTGTGTCATCTCATCGTCAGGTGGATCAGTCCCTCCACAAGGTAACACTTTCAGCATCGAAAATTTGGTACCTTTCCTCATCGAACCACAAAGTGAGGGGGGATATGTACATAGTTTGTCAGGTCATTTTGTATTTTAATTAGCCACCTAGGCTTTAGGGCAGCGTGCCCGTATGTTAAACCCTTTTAGTTACTTATTTGGCTTCATCGCCTAATTCCATAATAATGATTTTGCACATATTTGGCCTCAAGCGCAGTATTTCTCGTCATCCGGGGCACCCCTTTGTTGGTACTTTGACAATCGGGTGTTAACGCTCGCAGGATTTCCGAACTTTCTAGAATTTACGCTGTTGGTGTGACTGCGAGGCCTCGCGCTGTCTTCGTTACCGGCACTTATTTGTTTTATTGGGCGCCTCGCCATTGGCTGTCTTTGTCACCGGCACTTATTTGTTTTATTGGGCGCATCGCTATTGGCCGTCGTAGTCACCCGTTTGGCGGTTGAATCCCCAGATGCAGTATTTTTAACGGTCATTTCGGTCATTCGATCTCGGGTTGTCGAAGAAGTCAGTCGTTGCAGAGTAATTCCAAGGCGGCCGGCGTCTCGCCTTGTGCGGGGCGCCGTCCCTTCCTTTTGTGCCGTTATGGCGGCGTGTCTTTTGTCCATTTGTGCTGTTACAGTGTGTTCCCGAATCCATTAAACGATATTTGTACTTTTGTACCGTTGCCGAGAAGGCTATCTTCGTATCAAGTGCTGCCGCGGTCAGGCAGTTCGCAGAGACTTCAGTTTCGGCCGCGAGAAAGTTGTAGGTGTTATTTGACCCGATTGTTGACGGACGCTTTCGAGTACCGAGTGCCTTGTCGGCGTCTTTACCACAGCTATAGTGGGATTATAACGAGAGCGTGCCTTGTTTACCGTCTTCATGCAAGTCCTCGCCGCCCCTTTGGGCCGCGTATCGTGTCCTGAGAGGGATTCCTTGGCAGTGTCGTTTGCACCTGCAGCCGTGAGCTTTGCGACCTTCCCTACGCTGTTAGACGAGCCCATTGCAGTACCGAAGTGTAGAGCCAGGTGAAACTAATACAGGTCAGATCATTCAGTGTGTGTTGTATGTAGTTACCGCTTTATCGTCACCATTTAAAAGTTACCAACTTATTTAGCAATTTACATTGTAGCGCATTATATCAGGCGATGTTAGAGTATTTGTGTAGATTTAATTAGATAATTTTCGATACTAATTTCCTATTGATGGAACAGTAACGTACCGATTCAAAGTCTCGTTTATGCAGTTGCTTTAGTACAGTTAAAATGCACCAATTCAATCACTAATCCGGGTGCTAATTAAGCATTTCATTTAAGAATTTTTGTTAACGTATTATTACTGCTCAGTGTCGCTTGATTTACAGTGTGCGTGACGTTTAGTTATGAAAACCTTTGTTTACGATTTGAATAATAATGTTTGCTGTGAAAGCCCTTTTTACGTATTTAATAATGTTTGTTGTGGAAGCCCTTTCGACCTTTTGTTTATCAAGTTTGTTTATGTGTGCGCAGACCAATATACCGGTTTGTTTAAATTGCCTGTGGTTTTCTTTGTGCCGTTTGCATGCTAATTTTCAGGGTTATGATATACTTTGTGCAGATAAATGTAAGGTGGAACCTGGAAAGCAGTTTAGAGCCATCAAAGGTAAGTCGGTACACTCGTCGCTACAGCTTGGGAGTCGTCGGCTTTCTCGAAATAGTTATTTGTGTACTTCTCGCCCCGTCTAACCGTCCAGGTCCGGTTTTACGGGAATGTTGTAAGACAGACTTGGTGGCGCCCTATTTACTTTTATCGATACCTACCGCCCCTCTGGCCGTTGCCCTTAGGTGATCTCGTAAAGAACCCGCCCTAGCTCCACTGAACGCTCAGCCGGCTTATCTTGTTGCGGCATGGGTAGCGGCCTAGGAGAACCTTTCGTCCCGATTTTGTCGATTATCGCCCGCGCCGGACGTTTGGTTGTTGTATGAGCCGGTGCGGTGTCGTAAAGTCAGTTTAAGACCGTAACAAGTTCATAGCCAAATATTTATTTTAACTGTTCTTCCGTCCTCACAGTACAAACCATGCGGCGAAACAGCTGGTTGGGGTTGACGTAGGTGGTGTTATTTCGGATGTTGACAGACTTTGTCAATACTCCTAAGGATCTAGATTAAGCATTTTTATAGCTACATACTTATATTTCGTACATGATTCAACTGTGATTTGTTAGATTTACACTGATATACAACACAAACATCCCTTAACTGCATACCAATATTACAAAAATACTTTAGTTAATCACTACAAAAACACTGAAAAAATTATCTGTATTGCCAATAAACTTTATTCTACATAACAGGGACAAACGCACAATCATAACTCCCCGAACTAACCTCAAATAGAACTAATCTCGTTACGAATGAAGAAGAGTGAGTGGCTGCGCCAAGAGGGCAGTAATAAAGGAGTGCAGTTATGGAGATTTGGCGGAGGCAAGGGAGGGTATAACTCATTGTCTTGCTATGCAGTGTACAGTACAGCTCCATCAAGCACTCTTCTGCATCTAATTTCCAATAATTTGATAAGTTAAGCTACTTTTATACTATTTCCGACGGAATAACTAAATTTTACCCCTTCTATATCTCCGAAACTATTAGGTGCACCAAAAAAGTCTAAAGGACAAATTTTGTTGGAAATTTAACGGCGGTGGAGACTTTTTACTACATTTAGAGCAAAGGGTAATGAACAACTTGTGACAGTCAGACCTTAGTTTTTTGGATTTGCGGGTTTGGGCATTTGTTTGTCTAATTTTACTGTACTATAATGCGATCTGAGGCGATTCGTCTATACAGCAGATTGCGGGCTAAGAAACGTAATTTTCTTTTACTGAGAATTGCGTTCGTCATTATG
>CALNHX010006179.1:0-94231 GCA_940337035.1 Agriotes lineatus
GACAATACTTGTAGTTGCGGAAGAGTCGCTTCCCAACTTACAATTCTCTTACTTGACCATTAGCATTAGTTTAGTTAGGTTAGTTAGGAATCTATAGTTGATAGGCAGCTTTTTTGGTTTCTTCTTCTGGTTGGTTCCTCATGCGGTATTTGAATGGTTTTAACCCTAGAGGTACTCACTCGATTGGTTACTTACCTTGAGTCGTTGCATAGAACCTCTCAGTAACTGTGTCCTATGCGAGGCAGTTTCTTATTAGTGGTTTTTTTAACTGCGTATTTTTGTTCGGTGTCCGATGTGGTGCAGACATGTTATATCAATCAAAGGATATATTTTTTTCTTGGTCTGAGCCCCATTTAGGTGACCGAGCTGTGCCTAGAACCCCTTAGCGCTTGCGCTAGAAGCCGTGCGAAAACTATGCATCTTAGGCTAGTTCCTTCCGTAGGGATTTATTAAGCGTTTTGCTGATGTGTAGAAACATATATGATAGAGTCCCATTTATGGAGTCTGTTTTGAGTAAGTAGCTCAATCTGTGGCAATGAATGCCCATCTAGGATCCTACAGAAAGATTATGTTTTAATTTAGGTTTATTAGGTTAGGTAGAATTAGGTGTAGATAGTTTAGTTAGGGGAAAGGTGGTAATGGGTTTCACCTTCTGGAGTTCTTGACTGGGTTGTTTTTTTGCTTGGGTGGTTGGTTGGGCAAGCAGGGTGGCCACTTTGGGAATTTACCTCGTCTTTTAAGGTTGTGGTTCTTCATATTTCCCCCCCCCCCCCCGTCAGTATCTCCAGGATACCCTTTGATGGTGATACCGTGAACCCGGCTTCTAAATAGGTCCCGTTTTGGGAATGTCTGTTGTCCAATAGGTTATTGTGATGTTACGATGAGGACATTTGGGGGTGGGTGTTTCGGACTTGGGTGATGTTTGGATGCTGGGGAGAGCGGCTGTGGAGTCGTGGATGTGGGTGAGGGAGTTACATTGGTCTAGTCACCGGCGCGCCTTTGTCACCTAGCGCGAAGACAGGTCTGGTGCCCAAGGTTTTGTCTGCGATCTCGTGGTTGCTCCCTCCGGTTTCCAGCAACATTCTCTAAATTTGGAGCTTAGTCCCGGGAATTTTCCCGAATCTTAAAATAGTTATTAGGGTATTCCCCTGGGTTTTTTTTATTTAAATCATTCTTGTGAGTTGCACACTGTACGGTCTTTCAAGGTACTTTCAATGCCTGTCCCAAGGAGAGTGGTAGTGTAAAGCCCCTTTTCAAATGCGCGTTTAATAATTAGTAATTACCTTTGGACCACCTTATAAGTCAATTGAGGCAAGTACGAAATACCGTTATCGCGTGGAGAGTATTGCTGATAGATAAGAGTTGCTTGGTTTTTCTGGCTCGAGCGCGCGGATCTTCGCGAGAGCTTGCTTTTCGATTTTGCTAGCAGACGAAGCAGCAAGCACTTGTTTTATTCGACAGCGCCGTAAGGGATGTATGCTAGTCAAAGCAGTCTGCATAGCTAATTAACATTTGACAGAGCGCTAATGAGCCACACTCCACGAGCCGCCGTTTTTCAACGTTAGGTGAGGTTTCTTCTTGGCTTATTTATTCCATTACTAATTCCCGTGTATTGGCGTTTAGGCGGAATAAGAATAGGACTAGGGACTAGGAACTCGCAGAGTTTCATTCTCAACCCTTGCGGTGCATTTGAATTATTGGGTTCCCAAAATGTCTCTGGAATTGCTAGCGACGACGTCCGAATTATCGACAAGGCGTGTAGATGTCAATCAACAGCTGCGTGGGTCCCTCATCCCGATGCAAGAGTACGAGTGCGGACTACATCACCCAGGATTGCGAAATGTTTTTTTTATTATGTAAGTACAACTTAAATTCAGCACTCTTTTAACCGAACTGGTAGATTGCCACATGAAATAACAGCTAATACTAAGGCCTTAGATATATCCAACTGTTCGCGTTCATCATCCTTTGTTTAAACTGTTAATAACGCTTATTGCGTAAATTTTCATTTATTACTACTCGCTGAATTTCGTATGTACCCCATATATCTGCAACCGTGCCCTTCAGGCGCAGTAGTAGAATATAATATTGTTTATCTACTCCGGTGGGATAAGTAACTCATTACGTCACTCATTTGATACTATTTCAGTTAGGTAATGAAGCTCATTACACCACTCAGTTATGTAATGGTTTCATTACGCAACTGAGTTGTGTCATGACTTCATTACCTAATTGAAATAGTGTCAAATGAATGACATAATGACATTTGCCTACTAAAATATTTTTGACAATGACAGATCTGACATTTCTCTTAATGCACTTTTCTCAATTTTAGGCAGTCGTAGATAAAATTTTGTACAATACATGTGTGATAATGCATCATTAATATACTTGTGTGTTTACATAACTCGTGCTACGCACTCGTTTGTAACTTACACACACGTATATTAATGATGCTGTTATCCCACTTGTATAGTAAATAACTATTATGCAATCCCAAGTGTAAAGTAGACCGTACCGCACAGATTGTGATTTTTTGTCATTATTTCGTTTGTATTTAACGATAAATTATTTATACTCCTTATGTAGATTATTTAGTCAATAATCTTATAGCGTTTGTTTTGACAATTTTTTAGCCATTAGGCTAAGGTAATAATTCACATGTTACGAGTATTTATTGGATTAAGTAAACGTCCCTATGCTAATAATTAATTTTTAATATTTGTCTACAACCTTCCCGACTGCTCAATCGAAACGTCATGCAACGTAAGCGCTAAAGGTAGGTGGTGAGTTTATCAGCTGGATTCGTATTGGTTGTGAAGACGACCAGGCGCCCTATTTTTTCTTAATGCTATTGGTATTTTTTTGTGTAAGCCAAAAAAATCTTTACCTATTCCTTGCCCGCGCCACAATTCTGTCGAGTATATCTGAGCTAGTCCCGGCAGTGTGTGCCGTTATTCAAAGGGAGTGGCACACGTATGTGCCTGCAATTTGAAAGAAATAACAATAACTGAATAATTACATTTTTACACTTTCCCAAATATAGACTATTTCTTTATAAAATAGCCCTAACTATCCAGGTACCTGTGTGCTACCAAAATCGAACTATAAAGTATGTTATCTACAAACCAGCATGCAGACTCTGAAAAATACTGAGCTAACAGCTTTGGAAAACGTGTAAAGGTTAGTTTTTAGCGATTCATCAATTTATTTTAGCACAAATGCTATCTTTAACATGTACAAAACGTGTCTCCCGGCACCGGAAGTACTCCTTGAAATCCTAGAAAATCTAAAAGGGTTACAATCGATATATCAACATTTGAACAATAGCTGCTAGCACTTTTCTACAATATGAGGTAAACTCTCCACATTTATCCACAGAGTTCACAAATACATCCATTTACATAACAGGCCAGTCCTCATGGTATATAACTACATGGAAACTGCTGGCCGAATACAGCTAGAACTACACGACCTGGGTACCCGAAGGTTTTCACAACGCTTATCGCTTTAAGCTGCAAACATTTCTGTCATCGCTCTCCAATTGCGTCGACAAAACTTTGAACGGCGTAACGCTTGAAATTTTACCGCACACACGATGCCGGGGTAAATTAAACTGAATGCTAGTTGGTGCCGAGATAGCGGCTCACGTCACATACCCATAATGACCGTCACGAATATACGTGGCTGCTTCTCAGTTTAGTATGTATTTACCTTGTACACGATGGAAATGTCGTCAACTGGACAGGCAAACGCTGTTTGCTGCATTCAAACATGCAACAAACTCCAAGCGCTATAAGGCCTCAACTGGTTTTATTCATTTCGCCACTGGCAGAAGTCACTGCCACCCGCTTAAAGATAGGCGGTTCTGAGCAACGCTCGCAAAAAAAATGTTGTTCCTCGAAAACCCGCGGTGCTCGAAAGATCCCGATGAGGTGCTGAATACACACAAATTTAAGCGCTGCATGCGCAAGACTAATTAACAATAAAAAGCATGCAACTACAGACTGGCTATAAATGTTAGCATAAAAATAAACAATACAGGGAAGGGAGCCAGATTCCGGTTTCATCCCAACTGGAACCTAATCAGAAAATCTCAAGCTAGAAACGTGAAATTTTGCAGACCTCATCCACTTACTACATAGACATCCAAGGGTAAAAGTTGTTACTGACTGCGATTTTGTCTGTTTGACCGTTAACCTAGGAAGTTGCCATATCAGCTGCTTTCACAAATCGCGTTCAGATGTTTATAAAAATTCACACCCCAAAGGGGTTAAATGGTGTAGATTTACGCTACTTAATTTGTTTTTAGCGAATGTGTGTGCTATTGCATGCTATCAATCAATTGTTGAATTCTCACAATCCTTACAGATCCTACAGGTTCTGTAGACAATTATTGCAGTTCTTTGGACTTTGGTTTGGGCCATTCAACTGTTCGCTTGCTTAAGATATGTTGGCACTTTTTTAACTATTTTTTTCGAACTTTGGTTCTGGTATACTGAAGAATCTGATGAATGTCACCTAGAAGATTATAGTTTCTTCTTTATTATATGTGGTCATACACTTTCTGGGAATGTTTTGATCGCGAAACTGGAAAATTCGATTGTTGGCTATTCTTTTAAATCATTACAAGCAAGAGCACCACAGAGGAAAAGAAATAATTTTCCAAAGTTGTGAAATTCAAAGAAGACACACGCGAAAATGTTGGCATAAAGTGGTTTTTGTGACTACAGAAAGAGCAGCGCGTCAGTTCACGTTCGCGAGTTTATATACTTAGCTCAGCTTTTTAATATTTTGATTGGGGCTATTAACCTTATATTGGACATTTTATTTTTGAAATTTAATTTTCCACATCGCGTAGTAGGGATTGCCGGGGGTCGAGGGTGTCTCTTTTAATTCCCTGTTTTCACCATGTTTGGTGCACCGAGCACGAGTTGTGGACCATGTTCTTTTGCACTGAGAAAAAGGTTTCATGTTGCCAGTTCCGACCAACCTAAGGATAACTACCCCAGCAGCGAGGCGAGCAATTTTCTTTTCGATTTGCGTAAACGTAAACTCTATTCGATGCCTATTCTTCTATTCCTAATTCATTGCATTCTCTCTCTCAATCTCAATATGATTGTCTCTCCTCTCAATCTCAGCAACTATCAAAGAAACAAGACATCAAAAGAGCAAGATTTAATGACGTTGCTAAGAAAAATCAATTGAAGGTTACAGCTCAAAAATATGCCCATACGAACGCTAACTGAAAAAAGCGGGCGAATTCTGAATACAAGAAACACCCAAAGACGCAATTGAGAAAAGGGTTCAACCAATTTTAATCATTTTGGACGTTCAAATTTCCCAATACCACCAATCTTATGTTCACTTTCTGAATGCTCAAAACCGCCCCTGATTGCACTTTCTGTAAAAGTAATCTTGAATATATAAACGTAATTGATGATGCATTGATCGACGTATTAACAATAGGATGTATGTAATCTCAAAGGTGTTTACGTTTTCTGTAATGAGATCGCCCACGACATATGTGAGGGTTTCTGTCAACTACTTGGTTTCTCCTAGGTTTTACACTAGAGCCGTTTCGTTATTGCTAAAGCTTAACACCGGGTTCTCAATGACAGCGATAGAAATATCAATTTAAAAAAATATTTTCGAAGACGTATCCACGAATTAGATAAGACTGGTGACCTATAAGCTTTGTGTTCATCCAGCAAACAAATCTTCAAATAATCTCTTATTCGTTGCCCCATTAGAAACATATAATTGAGAAAGAACAAAAAAATGTACGTATATCAATTAATAGGGGCTTATAAAAGAAATTTTTAGCAAAAAGAATATATCTATTTTTTAAATAACTTACTTGATTATCCACCATCTACAATCCACTGCTATAAATATAAATTAATGGAAAAGGTGTTTGGTGTATCAGTGTATGAAAAGCATTGTCAGTAGTGTAAGCATACTTGATTATAACGTATCTCGTCTCATTATTCTCTTTTCATTTCACTAAAATATTATAGATGTATACCCAACATATTCGTTTTCTGTAATCATCTTCAAAATAATTGAACTATACTACTGTAAACTTTACTGTGCAATCTAATACAGCAGGTATGATTTTATGAAAACTGTATTCTTATAAAAATGTCGCCTGGCAATACTAGTTAAACTTCAACAACCCCTTCTTTATTTCAGTTTTGGCTGAGCGTAGACGTTTCTAGTTTATACTAACTCAGAAAAGTTTCTACAACAATAGAAGCTACAATGCTTGGTAAAATTAGTTTTAAGAAAATCAAATTAAAATTTACTTTGTATACACTCTTTGATTTGCCAGGAAGCAGAAAAACAAAGTTTTTTAAAAATCATTTTCAGTTTTTCAAAGGATGTTGGTAAACCATTCTACCAGCATTTATGATAAAATATATTGTGAATGATCACTGGTATAACGGTTATACCACGTTTTAATATTGTTGAGTTATTTGTATAAATGCCTACTAAATTACTGAATGACGCATAATATACATATACATATATTGAGATGGTATTTAGCCCGTTACTCAACTCTGCTTGCAGCATAGATAAATAAAGCAAGTCAATAGCACAGAGCTGGGGTAAGCAGGCAACTGCAAGAAGTTACATTAGGAATTTTAATTCATAATTACATTGGTAAAGCATTGCCGATATTAAATTGAATTACTTCAGAATAAATGGCAATAAAGCAGAGCTCAATTCGTAAATTAGAGTCACAGAAATATCAAGTAGCATAAATTAAGAGATTGGTGCAAAGTAAAGCCAATCAAAATTCAACAAATCTATCACCAAAAGGTTTATTACATGCGTTTTAAATAAATTTACATGTCAGTTTAATTGAATAAGTACAGTTTTATAAACTTTTTAAATAAAGGTAAGGACAGAATGTTCATAATACAGTGCAAAGAGAGCACAATACTAGATCAAATAAGGCTATAAAGGAATGGGGCGGTAATATGTGAAGAATGGTGAAAAGCAGACAAGTTTTATAAAATCCAAGAATTTCACACAACAGGAAATGAACGAGATTGGTGTTTAACAAAATGAGTCAGTGAAGTGACATAAGTGAACAGACAATCCAAATAAAACATAGTGAGTGGGGCTATAACCCAGTTTAAATACGAACATAAACAAACAATAATTTTAGAATTAGGATCTTGTACATTTTTATAATATAAGTTGGAATTTAGTTTGTAAATATCTGATTTGTACTTAGTTAACATCCACATTTATGAAGCCAGATAGGCAATTATTGTTAACTAACAAGGAGAGAGACAATTGAATAAAATTAATTGATGTCATGCTAGTTTTGGTCTCTCATTTAATCATTGATTATACCTATTTAAATACAAAATATCAGAAAAATAATTATACCATTGTGTTCAGCACAAAGTGTGGTTAACGTTTTCCACAATCAAAAGTTATTTCACCACAGCAAGCTTCCGAACGTGCATCGGTGACCAAACCAAATTTCCGAGGGTCGACTGCGATTAAACCAGGGGTCCAACAACAGAGCTGACGATTGCGAGGTATCGTGTGGAGCTGAAGCGCCAAGGCCAGCATCATCGACATCGAGGACGGCGACTTCTAGAGAAGATCCAGCTTGGGGCTCCCTCCGGAAGAACGTTCCATCACCTGAAAAAGTTAAGGTACTGTAAAAACTTCCTTGACAGCTTGAGGAGCCGGAAATTTATGTACCAGCGAGACGTTACCATTTCGAGTAAGCAGCAGGCATAACCAAGTCTCCAGATAAATTATTTTTTCAATAATTATCCAAATTAGAATTATGAGGTTAGTGGAGCGAATAACAAATGAATTAACTCAAGCAGCGTCGGTTTACGTCACGAAACAACGATCTAAAAACAAAACACCATTAGTGACGCTTAATAAAGCGCGATATTCGAATTACCTGATAATTTGTTCATAGATTTGCTTTTGAATTAACTTGTAATCACACAGAAACGAACCTTACGAAAGATCAATTTGTTGATAGATAACTTTTGACAGCGTAGCTAGTCTGCGCATTGCTGCTTTTAATTTCACAGCCCAGTGGCGTAACACGGGAGTTTAAATATGAACATATCGGTGAACCTAACTTGCAGATTTTGAGTTTTTCATGCCTATTGAAAGCTAGCCATAAATTAAATTTACTTGCAGATGAGCGAATTACTATAAAGGGCAAAACACTACAATCAATAAACCCATCTATACAATTATTTATTTAATTTTGATCAGTCAAAATTTGATTTAAACAAAAACAACGAATGTGTAGTGAATTTATTTATTAATTATAATTATCATCATATCTCTACAATATATACCGTGTGAATAATTTAAGACTATACCTTGGCAACTTTATTTTAGCATTTAATAATTTACCCATGTTAGTAACAATTGACGGTTTTGAAATTACAATGAAATAATCCAGTTTCAATTAGTTTCTATAGTCACTGTGTTGAGGAGAAGTTGAACAATATAAACACTTACGTGTGTAACCAAAACATTATGTTTAGAATTTACGAGCAACCGGTCGTAAGCAATCCGGCCGCAATGATCTGCCTCAAAGATATCAGCTGAAATGAGATGAAGACTGGTTTGAACGTAAATATTTTCCTATCGCAGCACAGTTGCCAAACAAATCTTATATTATAAGAGCTGATGCCGCCGGCCGACCGTAAGCACTGGCGCGCGCACATGCCGATCGTAAGCGCGAGTGGCGCCAGCGCACGCAGCATGAAGGGCCTGCATACTAGCAAGTGGCGCGCGCACATGTTGACCGCGCACAAGTGGCGACGCAGCAAGCATTTGTATTGTTAACGCTGGCAGGGCCGGACGTCGGCTGGCTACCAGCTTAAGCTCGAATTTTTATTGTTAACCGTTTCTTTACGCTGGCAGAGCCAGATGTAGGCTGGCCAACGCGTTCTAGTTTAGTTATACTTTCAGAAGATAAGCTTATAGAAACTGGAAAGACAAAAAGAAAATATATGAAATGTATATTATTACTAAAAATTACCACAAATATAGACTATTCTTACGACACAAATGAGGGTTTCCAAATATCCTTGTATTTTTCAAAATTATGAATAAATAATCACTTATAATACCATGAGTAGTCAAAGTTATGTCGACTATTTTTGCGGTGGTGTCACGAATGTCCATTGCGCTTTGGTACGATTAATAATCCCAAGCGCAATGGACATGAGTAGTGATACCACCGCAAAAATAATCTACTTAACTTTGACTAAGAATGGTATTCGAGGGACTATTTAATGAACCAAACTACTTTTTCAAATTAGTTTTCAGAAAATCTAGCAACAAACTACGCAATTTCTATAGTAACAGAACACTAATATTGACTTTTTCTAATCAAAATCGCATTTGTTAAAAATAGTCACTTGAATACCTTCTAGGAAGATATATCCACTGATATTTTTTTGATTGGCCAAGAAACGTCAGAATTCTAGATTTTCATTGGTCACTTTTTGACAGATGACAGGTGAATTGAATAGTCTACTTAACTTTGACTAAGAATGGTATTCGAGATACTATTTAATAAACCAAACTAATTTTTCAAATTAGTTTTCAGTAAATCTAGCAACAAACTACGCAATTTCTATAGTAACAGAACACTAACATTGACTTTTTCTAATAAAAATCGCATTTGTTAAAAATAGTCACTTGAATACCTACTAGGAAGATATATCCACTGATAGTTTTTTGATTGGTCAAGAAATGTCAGAATTCTGGATTGTCATTGGTCACTTTCTGACAGATGACAGGTGAATTGAATAGTCTCTATTATCTATCACTATTATATTCCTTACATATTATAATAAAACACTTAACAGCCAAAAACTTTAAATTTGAACTGACAAAATGGTAACGAAAAACGTCATCAATGCGGGCACACACTTGAAAGACGTTATGCGGAATTCACGCTGGTAATACAGTCATACCAGTTGCACATTTACACCACGGTTTACTTGGGTAGTTTCATAACTACAAGAATTGTAGGAATAATAATATTAGAGAAAGGAACAAATACGTCTATAAAAAGGAAAAGGGCAGTATCGAGTTTTAAATCGAGTATTAGCAACTACTATTATTCACAGTGGTACTCCCGTCATACCAGAGAGCGTTAAAGGGTTATTCCAACAAAGTCCTTTATTTTCAAAAAATCAAAATAGACATTCTCACACTGCACTCACTATTTTTCTTCAGTTTTAAATGTTATTACCCAATACATAAAAATTACAGCGATAAGTTCTTGCATATATTACAGACCAACTCAATTTGATTATTTTCGATCACGTGTGTCAGTTTGACAAATCAGATCACACTTGAAGTGAAGACGACCCTAGGGTGATTGTCAATCACCATGGAAACTACCTAAATAAAATTGAGTAGTGTCCCATGACAAGTAACTTAAAAAGTGTCAAATTAGTTGTCAGAAAAACGGCTTCTCGCTTCGGTAAAAATTATTAATTTATTTAAGAACTTATCAGCTTCCCGAATTCACCGCGGCCTGTGGTATATTCTTATAATTTTGACAAATAACATCCCTCAAGTGCGTTACCTTTAAGAAATAACCCTCGGCTTCGCCTCGGGCTATTCCTAGACAACGCAATTTCGGGTTGTTATTTGTTAATATTATTGCGGGCGATTATCATTGCCCTTGGTAAATTATAGCTGCTAACTTCCACAACTACAATTCAGCTAAATCTGCCAATATAATGAGCTTGTTGCCTGTTTTCATGCTGGATAAACAAACAGTTTAGTGCCAAACAGCCATTAAAATAAACTGATACATATTCAAGTTAAGACACTTCCATGGAAGAGATTGGAGTGGTACTCATATTAGCTATTAACATATCTAGGAATGTTATGAGTATCATAACTGCCGCAGATGTTTTGAAATCCGAGCTCGTAGAGCGAGGATTTTAAAACATCTGAGGCTGTTATGATCATAACATCCGTGATATGTTCAATAGTTTATCGGTTGCTATATGGTTATGGTTGCCATGTAGGGTAATATTCCATTACCCTACAGATAAGTTATGATCTAGTTACCAGCCCACTTTTGTATATGTAAACAAAGGCTTAATATCCTGAAACCGGTAAACAATTTAATACACTAACAAATTTATTTGAAATATTACCAAAGCGATAACACACGTGTTACATATATTATAAAACTATTTGTTTGCTTATAAGTGTATACTAATGTCAACTATCATACACTGGTAGAGATTTTCAAAGCAGAATTTAAAAGATTTTGTATAGTTTTCCTATGAAAATAGTGAAATAAATATTTTGATAGTTAGCTATGAAATTTTAGAAGGCATGTGTATTATTAAATCAAAAAAACTAAATATTATAACCTGACAAGACACGAATGACAAACAGAACATAATCTTAAATATTTAATCTGTTATTTTGTGTTTGTAATTATAAACATTTACTATTATCAAAAAATGAATAAATACAAAACATACGAGAAAATACTACAATGGCATTTGGCAGTATATAATATTTATGTAACAGATAATTGAATTAAACTAATGCATAGTAAAACAGTAACAAACACTTAAGAAAAACGAAATTATATTAAAAGTAGATTAGTCGTCACTGTATTCGGTAAAGTCTGAAGTAGCGCTTTCGTTATTAACATTTATTATTAATGGAGAAACTTCTACATTGCTGGAATAAATTTGCAAGGGTAATACCACAAAGGTGAAAATTCACTTACAAAATTTTGCCTTGAATGGTATTTGGAAAGATTATTCGACAATATCGGTAGATGACTTTTACCGTGTTCGACAGCACAAATTTTTAATTTCTGACAAATTGAACAATTTTCATTGGTTCATTCATTATAGTGTTGAATAATCAATTCAGTAACGTGTTGTACACATTTATTCCAAAAGCAAGTATCAATTTGATTTACTGCTAGCCTAATATGATATAAGAACAGACCATAAAGTATCACTTTTATATAAAAAATCAATACTGCAATTCAATAATTTTGTTCGAATCTTGTTTAGTGCAGGTAGTTCTTTATTTTCGTACATGCTGTAAATCACATCCCTGATGGCTATTTTTTTCCGTATCAATTAATTTACTAAGAACATTTCTTGGCTGTTGAGCTTTTCGTTTAAACCTTTGTTTGGAAACTATATTAGCACCAGTAGATATAGGAACTTTTGTTAGTTCTGCAGTTAACGTTAAAGGAGTCTTACATTTTTTATATAAAAGAGAACCATACACATTTTTCACTATTAACTTTGCATCTTCCGAAAGATGAATTCGTTTTGCTGACAAACTTAAATCTTTTCTTATGTGCAACAGAATTTGTTAATAATTATAATTTAGCAACTGTTACTGTCATTGGCGTCTTGTCAGGTTATAATATTTTGGTTTTCTGATTTAATAATACACATGACTCCTAAAATTTCATAGCTAACTATCAAAATATTTATTTCACAATTTTCATAGGAGAACTATACAGACAATTTAATGCATACACTAAAAATCCCATAAGTCGCGTTTTTTTTCACTATGACAGCGGCAAAAGTTTTCCCTAACTTTTCCAGCGACAAAACGGAACCTAACTTTTAAAACGGTTTAATTCTAGTTAATTTAGTGTTTTCTAAATTACCTAATATGTAAATTATAAATATGTATTCATTAAATTGTCGTACCGAATTAAACTCAAGCTTTTTTTTATCGAAGTAAACTTAACATTTATAATTCGAGTTTTCTTTCCTTTAGGCAATTCAACTCAAAAAACTGCCAGAGAAAATTACGAGTCCGAAGGAACGAAATTCTCTCGTGTATAAGTGATAATATTGCCGGGAAAAGATGAATAGTGGAGGTGTATATCTAAATGAGGACCAATAATACTGCTTAGAAAGCCAAAGGTTTTAAGTGAGTTCTTCGATCTCAATCATGACACGGTCCAATCCCGGAAGTCGTTTGTTACTTAATGAGAAATAATTATTTATAAAAATTATTGAAAACTGTGAATTGCCAGGACCTGTGAGACTTGAATCTAAAGAGTTTATATAGCAAACTCCACACTTTTCCATGGCGTTATTTGTGTAAAAAAATGTTTTGTTTAAAAACTCCATTAAAATTTCCATATGATTAAACGATGAGTAGCAATCGGCATAAATGTAATTTCCAATGCATATGACCTGTAATTATTTGATATTGAAAAGTCTACCCGAGAAGTATAGTTAAGAATAACTTGTGCATTGTGCTGATCTTGAGGATTGTTTTATTCAGAACTGTTTACTTGACGTAATACCATAAAGTAGGAGAACGATCCTTTGATTATCTGCAAGAAAATAAACATTCAATGGTAACTGTTATATCTATAGATAATTCAATACTCACAGCTTTATATGTCTCTAATGATAATGGTACAAATTTTCCCGCAGTTAAGAAAAGGGGACGCTGAGCTCGAATCATCATTAATTTTAGAGCTTTAGCGTGCGAAATCGGCTCGTACGGACTGTATGTTTCGGCTATGGCAAGTGCAAGAGCTTCGTTAGCTAAAGTCATTTCATTTCCCCACCAGCAGTACAAAAATACTTGAATGGCAATCAGTATGCAATAAACAAAATACATGACAAACTCCAAGCTTTGCATGGGCATCTGGAAAACATTTACACAAGAATATAACAGCCAAATCAGCTTCAGCTTTTCTTCTGATCAGCAGTGTTTTGTCTGCAATTCCAGTTCCTACTCACCAATGAAGTGTAATACATGAGCAAGCAGAGCAACACACAGTTGGCAAGAAAAACGCATAAAGCCAAATAGCTGCAAAGATACTCGATCGTATCCACAGTTTCCAGTATATTAATATGGTGGTCAATAGTTTCACTAAGGGTGTCGCTTATAGATTTTTCTGCAGTTATATATTTTCTAGAAACGTGTCGCTTTAAGCCTATGTGTTCATAGTTCCTACAATTACACTTGGTCAGTGGTGACAAAATTTTGAATGGAGAAAGGCATGGCTAGTTAATTGAGCTTCATAAGATTGGTAGTTAAAAATGCCAAATCTAAATTGAAGACAGTTTTTTAGGTTAAAGAAATTGGAAGGGGCAATAATGAAATCGTTTTCTTGGTGGTATTAATGTATCTGCTACTCACCTGACAGCACGTTCAAAAATTTTTATTTGCGCTCCCATTTGTGCTATAATAGAAATTACTGTAACGTCGTTCGTATATACGACAAGAGATATCATGAAAATTCCTAGTGCTTGATAAACATATGCAATTTCAAATCGTGGACTGTGGGTAGTGTTAACTAGGGAAATTGGAGCAAATGATAATTTCCACATTTCTTGCGGCTGAGTAAGCCTAGATTGCAGGCTAGTTGTTAAGCCAAGGGTGTATACAATTAAAATGGATAAAGCGTAGCACACCATCTGCAATAGCATTAAATTTATTAGATTCAGTGAGAGTGCTGCTTCGTATAGCTATGGTACATACCTGAAAATTTGATCGGCTTAATGTTTTTTTAATGCATTGTCTTTCAAAAGCTCCACCTCTCTCGTAGTCGGGTTTGTATACACCTTCATGCAAAGACGTTAGTAAGTCTCCAATTTGTTTTCGATTTCTATATAAAACCACTAATTTTATCATACCTAAAAATAGAAACCATAGCTTTAAAGAAACGACCTATAACGTAATAGCTGTTTATAGTATTAGGCCGATATCTAAGCATTTATGGCTGAGCTAGTACATCACGGTTGAGTCCATCAGGGCGAGACACATAAACTAGCGAGACCACAGCTGCGAATACCGGCCATATGACGTATATTTTTTGTATACTGAACAAAAATAAGAACCACTTTGATTATTAGATAGGTATTCCAAATTATTTGCTTTTAAAACGCTGTGAGTCTTGTTATACGTTTGGTATTGTGTATTTTTGGTGGCACTGCCAGTGTATGTCAAACCTAACTTGCTAACTTTGAATTTAACTTGGACATGCATATCCTGTGTCGGTGTAGCCCAAGTTAATGTGTCGCTAAGTGCTACCGACCTAGGCCGTAAAAATCTAATTATACCAGTATACAGAAAAGCATTTTATGTTTGTTAGCATAGAATAATTCGAGTAACCGCGAAAGCTTCAAACAGTATAAGTACTTATTTTATGGTAATTATTAGTTCTGTATACCGATTTCAGCCATGTAAACTGTCTATTAGGAATCCTCTAAGGTGGAGAACACAATAGCGGTGGTTACGACTCTCTAGGACGGGGGTGGGGAGAGGTACATCGCCTTTCCCCTTGGAAATCCTCAAGAAACCACCCGGTATTAAAGCAAAGTTAACGTCTTCGATTGGCTGGTACACTCACGGGAAGGGGACAACGTTTTGTTGATGATAATCGAACGTCAAAAGTGGAATTTTTAAGTTAAGGATTTATAAATTTTGTCTAATTCGGTACAATAAATTTGAATAAACTACAATGCGAGCGACAATTTGGTGCAACCCCACGGGCGTTATATTATCTGTGGGCCTACTACATGCTGTGGTTTTGTCCCCGTATCAAAATAGGGTTTTGTTGCACACAATGGTGAGACCACAGAAAACTCTAAAAATCGGGAGTACTTCCAAAGAACCAATGATTAGAGCTGTAAATTTGGTTTTAACATACGGTTACCCTTTAAGATTTGCTGCAGAAAATTACGATGTGAAATTTGAAACACTAGCGAGATATGTGAAAAAGAAAAGGAAATTTCGCTGAAGAAGTAAGAATGGTGGTCAATTACGCTAATATGCAAATATTTACTGAAGAACAAGATGTAGGTAAAAGTAGGTAATTTTAATTCCCCCAACGGGCTGCCATAGGAACCTTGCGTCCCTTTTCAGCCAAAAACGGAAATTATAGGGTGAAAGAAAGGAGGGATGGAGAATGGAAAAAAGGCCAGGAAAGGTGGAGAAGTACTGCCCGCCCCGGAATTCGCCCCAGAGAAAGTACTCTGTTGTCTCAGGAAAACCAAATAAAAACCTGAATCAGAGCAGACGACCGTTGGAATAGAACCCACGACCTCCACAATGCTAAGTCTGGGTGCTAACCACTAACCTACAGAGCTCAGTGAACAAGAAGGAACTTATTTCCATAAATGAGCCCATTAGGATTCTGCAAATATGCTCCCGATATATCAAATTCCACCCTCCAAAAGTCACACTTGCGGAGGGTCTACAGCGTCGGGACAACCGCCATTTTATTTCCCGTCCCCGAAAATCCACAAAAGACTGCTCACCTGGGTAACCAGGATATACAGGGTCCGGCAACGAAGCGGGGGTGAAAAATATTTCTAAAACTATGAAAGTTACATGAATATTGTGTATATAAAAGTTGTAGGTACGAAGGTGTTGCACATTGCTAAAATATTTTTGATTATACAGGGTGGCTCAAAAAAGCGTGGAGAATTATTTTTTTTTAATGGCATGCCCTGTATTTGGGTAGCTTAAAAGTTTTGCATTGAAATACTCATCATTTTCATATAAGTTGTATGGGCCTAGCGTCAACTGTTTTGGACAATATAACGATTTTATTCAAAAAAATGCTGAACTTCAGAGAGCTGCTGTAAGCAACAGAAAACAATTGAATGAAGCAAAACGTATTAAAAAAATTATGATTTTCGTGAACAGCCTTTCAAATGTAAAATGGTGGATCTGGGCATTAATGCTATACACGGTGCTCAATACTTGCAAATTTAATCATTTCGATTTTTTTTTCAAATAGAACGCCATGTATATTTGTATATTTTTGAAACTCCCTTTTAATGAGATTTCTTTTGATATGTCACTTCATACATCTAAATTCAACGGTTTTTCAGATATGCATGTCTGAACATAAAAAACATAAGCTCCTTAAGATGCTTTATTTGAAGGGATAACAAACATATCTCATTAAAATAACGATTTCAACATTTGGCTTCTTATCAAGAAAGGTAAAACCAAGTTTAGGAAACCAAAATCCAGCCACTACTCAAAACAGAAATAATAAATACGGAAAAACGAAAAAAAAGTAGTAGAAAATTAAATCTGAAAATCGATTGAATTTAGGGATAGAAAATGAAATGTCAGAAGAAAGCTTATTAAAAGTACTTTTCAAAATACAGAGATATACAAGATCTTCCATTTAAATAAATCGAAATAATTATATTTGCTGATTATGAGTTCTCTGTACAGCTTTAATACTCAGCGCCGGAAAGGAGATCAATTTGTACATTTAATGTAATTAGGTATAGGATTTTGGTATATTGGCATTTGTTTTTCATCTGATTTTATTTGACCTTGAAAATCATTTATTCCTGCATTTATCGTTTTTTCGTGTTTATTATTTCTTGTATCAACACTGACTGCAGTTATATTTTCTAAACCTGGTTTTGCGTTTTAATTTTTGAAGGGTCAAGTGTTAAAATCATTATTTTAGCGACGTTTATTTGTTATCTCGTGAAATAAAGCTTCTTAAGGGGCTTAAGTTGTTTTTTTATGTTCAAACATGTATATCTGAAGAAAAAAAGTTGAATTTAGAGGTATAACGGGACATATCAAAAGAAAGCTCATTAAAAGGGCTTTTCAAAAACATAAAAATATATAGAGCGTTCCATTTGAAAAAAAAGAAGTTATTGAATTTGCAAATATTGAGCATTGATGCCTAGATCTACCATTTTACATTTGAAAGGTAGTTCACAAAAATCATAATTTTTTGATAATGTTTTGCTTCATTCAATTGTTTTCTGTTGCTTACAGCAGCCGCCTGAAGTTCAGATTTTTTTTAAATAAAATCGTTAATATCTCCAAAACAGTTAACGCTAGGCCCATACAACTTGATATCAAAATGATGAGTATTTCAATGCAAAACTTTTAAGCTACCCACATATAGAACATGCCATTTAAAAAAGTAAGTTTGATTCGCCATGTTTTTTGAGCCACCCTGTGTAATCAAAAGTATTTTATCAATGTGCACCACCTTCGTACCTACAATCATTACATACACAATATTTATGTAACTCTCATAGTTTTAGAAATATCTTCCACCCCCGCGTCGTTGCCGGACCCTGTATAAAACTTTTCCTTATTTTTTCTATTTTGGGTGACCACGGTATATCAAACTTTTACCCATTTTTTCATTTTTGCGTCAGTATCATGCTATAAACGCGGTCTTTTGAGTGATCCTTTGAGTTCTGTATTAATCTAGCACAATGTGCCATTACAAAGTTGGTAGAGACTTGCTAGAAAGTAAATTACTGGCGGTATAGGCAGCAATTTCTCGTATTTTAGGCGGGGTACATGAATAATTCTCTAAATTTTGAAATCTTCTTTAGAATAAGAAAAAAATGTATTAAAAAACTCGTTTCTTAAGTGATTTCTCGCTGCGTGGATCGCGTTCCAAATGTGTGAAAAAAGCCAGCCTTACGAAATTTCTTTTTTTATCTACTATAAAGCAACAGCACTGTCAAGCTATGTCAAATTCGAGATTTATAAAAATTGAATAAAATTTTGAATTATACATGTCTCGACGTTAAACGATTCACTCGTAGATAAAATTTAACTTTATCATCTTGTATAATAAAAATAACTACTGTTTTATGTTGAAACAAATCTTTAGCTCCGCCTATTTGTTTCGTCATTTATTCATTTGCGGGCCAGCCTGTATATTTTCACTTGAGTTATAATTCGCTGTATTCCAAACGATATCAAATTTTGTTCGCGCAAAAGTGCTGGTTTTGGTTTTTCCGAAATTCATTTGTTATCTCTCCGCGCCAGCGAGCAGCTATTCCGTTGTTTAGCGGGCATTCGATTTTTGCATTCGGTTGAAGTAACTTGCTTCTACGAAGGCATTTCCGCTTGCTATTGCACCAATTATTAATTAACTTCGTTTGTGAACTGATTACTAAAATCAGGTATGTCTACGCTACTTGTTTGATATTCAGTTTAGTAATTTCCTTTTTTATTAGCTCTTAGACGTCATTCTTAGACGTCATTCTTCAACGTCATTTTTAAACGCCATTCTTAGATGCCGTTTTTAGACGTCTTCTTATTTGGGTCTCCTTATTTAACACCATAATTAATAACTTGGACCCGCAACTTCTTTCTGGAATGTCATTTGTAGCTTGCCAAGTTGTAACAAGGAGCGTCCGTTCCATTATCAATTTCGGCCACGAGTTCGATGCTGCTGTTGGCTGGTACGCTAAGATAATTCTGGACCAATTCAGTGCCTGCCGGCGACGTTTTTTATCACAACCCAGGTTAGTCTTGTTTCAACGTTTGTTGATAACCCCGTCCGCCCATGAATTGTTGGCTGAATCGATTTCAACGAACGCTTCAGATTTATAATTTACAAATTTAAACTCCGTTAACATGTAAAGTATTAATTGATCACAAATTTAAAGTTTTGCTAAATGCACATATGAATACGTATTAAGAATTTTGTAAAAAGTGCCCTCACGCCATTTTATCATCATTACCGAGATAACGGTTAAAACATATGACAGTGGTAAGCTTACTCCTTCATTGAGTTGTAATTATATTCAATCCACATATTTTTTTGTGCGTGCTGCATTTTCAGCATTAGTAATATACTGTATTATATACTGTATTTAAAACCTTTTTAATATTGTGATAAACAATTTACAGACTTAATAACGATGTTGCGTGCAACTATTAATTATTAATTAAATAAACCTAATTGTTGCTATAATTTTATTTATTTGTTGAAATCTGTGATTTCTGGCGCCGTGTTTTTTATTATTATAAGAGCTTGCAGCAGTTCAGCTGATGATAGAAATCTGCGACCCAAGGCCACCGAGATTGAGCTAGTTAGGTCATTGCGGTGAGTAAGAACATTTCAGAGCTACCGTGGTGTATAAATGATAAGGGGGTTGATCTGCGATTATACTACCATTGATTATTATTAGTAATCGATCGCAGGTTGGCTTCTTTATTGTTTCAATTTATGTATTATCTGCAGCCTCATTTACCTTGCGGTGTAAAGGCTGGTGCTTTATGCGCTAGCATCTGGCGGTACAATGCTAAATTTACCCCGGATTCGGGATACAGAGTTGGAGCTCGCCTTTCGTGCTTGCGCAGCAACCATTGTGTGAATTGTGTGTCTCGGTGATGTGTTGACCTTGTTACTCCATCTCGTAGGGTTGTGGTTCTGAGTAGAGCACAGTTAATTTGGTGCCCAACTGTGAATGGTCTCACCGAGCTCGATTCCAATCGCCAAGGCTACGGAAAAATTACGACCCCCGCGGGATTCGAACCGAGGACTTGCTTTATGCAAGCCTGGAGCTTACCGAACTGCGCCACGCGGCTTCTTACTCTATTTATATCTATAAATGATTGATTTGTACATGATGATTGTATATATGAGTATAATTTGAGTATATAAGTATATTTTTTGTAAAAAAAATGTATTGAAATTACCTGTAGCAAATGTTGAATATTTAATCAGATTCACTTAAGATATTAAAACATAAAAAATTAGAAGCAAAACGCTGCAGCTTCCATAGACTATTTTAAATTTCCAAAATACGTTTACAATGCTACTATTTGAGTATCTCGTACCGTGCGATCTACTTGCCAGAAAACGGAAGTATGATATTGTACAATATAATAAAATTCAGATTAATATCATCATCAAATGATTAAATTTGTTAATTTATAGCTATTAACATATCTAGGAATGTTATGATTCATAACATCCGTGGTTTGTTCAATAGTGTATCGGTTGCGGGCTAGTAATGGTTGGCATGTACGGTAATGGTTGGCATGATACTAGTGTATAAGTACCCCTTTAAAGCACGTTCGACGAGTTTAAAACCACGACGCACTAGCGGAGTGCCTTTAACGTCGCTAGTGCTTTAACGGCTTTTATACACGTTTATCACACACAGTTTTTTCTGCGATCATAACAGAAATATAAAAAACTTAGTTCGGTGACACTTTTTCCGTCACATTGTGTTAGATATTCTAGGTTATGTTGACATTCAAACTTACGGCAAAGCGTGTTTTAATAAATTATTAAAACACGCCTCATATAGCAACGTGTTAAAAAGACGTAATTCGAGCGCTAATCTAAGAGTGCCATAAACTTCACTTTTGACACTAGAAACTGTGCAAAAAGTTGTCATTTTGACACGATCGTAGAAAAAGAAATATTACCGTACAGATACAGTTATGACTTAGTTACCAGCCTACTTTTGTATATGTAAATTGTTAAGATTCGCAAATATGTCCATCGTTGCATTTTATAACTGTTAATGTGGAAACATTAAGAAACTAATAAGTTCCTGATTTTTGTCGCCACGATTCCATCATCTTTAAGTACAATATACAAAAGTGCTTGCAAATACAAAAAATCGATTTAACGATTGCAAGTCTAGACCTACCAAGAAAGTGGCTTATGGCGTAGTTGCAAACAACCACCAACGTGTCGAAGTCGCTGTGAAAAATCAACTCGATGCATTCGACAAACACAAATGTTGAAGTGAAAATTAGTGCAAAAGCAGAGTAAATTTTATAACGAAAGCTTTCCTCCTTTACTAAAACCTCAATTCCTAGAAATCTCAGCGAAGCAACCTAAAAGCGAAAAAAAGCTTTAAAATTAAGATATATACATTAGCAAAGTTAGAATTTTTACGCACATGGAAGCTGAAGTAAAAATCTGGTAATTTAATCTCTTCCATTATCAATTTCTGCTAGGCCAGGTATATCTGAAAAACGTAGAAACACAAACAGACCCGTATAGTAAATAGCTTGACTAAAATAGTAGCAGAAGTTCTTTGATTTTCATGTAAAAGAAACAGTTGTTTTAATATCATGGTAAAGGATTCCTTTGAAGTGGTTTTAGTGCGTCAGCAGGAATAAGAGTTATTAAATAATAATACCAGAGGTTACAGCCAGTCAGTTGTTCTTTACGAAAACTGTTTGATGATCTGCATAATAGAATTTGGATAATTACAGCTCATATGAAGGCACTGCACTGTTATAACATGTTAATGATTAAATACGGTTCATTGTCTAGAATACATGTAAAAATTTTATTTTAAATAGTAGCTAAAATACCTATTATAAATGCTGATATTTTAACTAATATTTCAATCTTTGAAAAAAATGTTTACAAATAACATTTAAGGCGCCAATTAAGTTTACCGTTTAATCTCATAGAATTGCCACAGAAATGAATTTTATTATATCGGACACCAACCCATGTATGAATGAAGAAGACAATGCCACCAGGGAGCCAAAAATTAATCCTTTTTCGTAAATTTAAGCAGTTACAGGAAATCTACAAAAAAATGAGTATAATATTCTTTTCTACGGCCACTACTAAAAGTAGGCCTTTTAGCACTAACTTGTTTCACTTACAGCCAGTCTTATAAAGGCCACTAATCTGACGTTAACTTTAATTCTCTGTTAAAATAAACAAAAGCGCATCAAAATTTGTTTACTAATGAATAAAATGTCATAAGCACTAACGTTTTGATGCGCTTTTGTTTATTTTAACAGAGAATTAAAGTTAACGTCAGATTAGTGACCTTTATAAGACTGGCTGTAAAAATGACGTTTTATAAATCAGCGTGTTAAAAGTGAAATCAGCTGTTTACTTTTAGCACATGTGCTAAAAGTAAACAGCGGGTGTTGATTTTAGAATTTTAAACAGGAAGTGCGGTTATAAAGTTATTCCAGTTTCTTCTTTCGTTAGAAGTAAAGTGTTTTTTAAGTAATTAAAGCATTCTGCAATAAATAAAGTAAAATATGTACTATTATAATTACCTTTGATAACTAACTTTGTAAGCTACCGACTGCAGAAACAGTCACCTGCGCCGTCACGGCTATCTCTTTACTATGACATAATTTATAACTGTCATAAATGCAAACCTTTGTTAAATAGCTATTTTTAGAAAGTAGATCGTAGAAATTTTCTGATAGATGCTATAATTTTCAAAATGACTATGATCTTGGTACAGTATTAATGTTATTGCATAATCTTTCATGACTCTTTTTGATATAATATAAGCCTTCACTTTTCTTTAAAAGAAAAAACGTTTAGATTGTCTAATAATTTCAGCTTTGTCTCTTTATAATTTGTACAGGTTGCAACCTGCAGATTATAAACCTCATAGGTATTATAGTACGTCTAGAATGTATTGTAACGGTGCACAACCTATTTGGCTTGGTATATGTACCTACCTTGTATATTTTTTCTGGAAATTACGGCATGCATCGGCTGAGTTACAGACGATTGCTCTAGACATTGGTACTTAAGGAACCTTACTCAGGTCGTATACAGGCTGGAGGACTTCGACTCTCACATCTAAAGAAAGCAACCTCATGGAGATCTAATTTTCGTCATTATGACCAAGTGTATCTGCACTACACACTTTTACCAGTCGTGCGGTGTTTCGAAGACTATAACGCCGTCAAACGATTGTCGGTGGCTCGTCTAGCAGCAAAAAGGCTGACTGCCAGCTGGTGCAGGTTACTGCGGTGCCTGACTGTGTTACCCCTAATGAGGTAAAGGAGGCAAAGAGCCAGTGCGCACACAATCGTACTAACAGGTTACCCTGCGATGCCAGGCTGTGCTGCACAGAGTGAAGTAAGGGTTAAACAAGTTGTTCTGATTCGCTACAGAAGTTCTCCGAATTACGCTTAAAACTTGGCTTTTTTCCCCTGCAATCATATTCAGGTGCGTTTTATACAAATTACGAAAACCCCTCCATTCCGAGTCGCGGAGCGTCTAACCAATGACGAAAAATCTGACTTTCGTGGTTGCTTTTCCAAACCCCACGACTGCTTCATTCTTTTGCAATCAAGTTTTGGATTTGAGTTTCCCACGGCGTTTTCGAAATTACCCTCAACACGTGTTCCTCTGATTGAATAGCAACCTCATGAATTTTAAACTAAATTAGTTCGCGATTTTGGCCTGTTAGTTTCAAACACTGGCCGTTCTACTTCAGCTTAATCCCACTGTCATAAATTTAACATAGTTTTCGACTCTTGTTATGCCATGTGCCAGAATATCCTGTTACCACTACAAGTCTGGATATATTTCTAACCGCTGCAAAAGATTTCGTCTTACACCTTATTCAGATCAAACGAAAGGTTTCGTTTAAAATCTGTAATTGTTTACCTATAACTACAAATGATTCCTTAGATCTAGCTATTAAAATGCAAGTCTTTTATTGTCTTTCCTGAAAATAACCTAAATAAAATGTTTCTGCATACCAACCTCTACAGTATGTTGAATAAAAAATTCCGACAGACAAACAAATTAGTTTTATTGGACAAATCTTTATATTTTGTATGAAAAACAACTTTCTTTTGCTAATAGATAAGCCATTTATCTTTTGTTTTGAAAATGCAGATGACGAACCATACACTCCCAAAATAAAAATGAGGTGTAGCCTTCACGCGATTTTCTTTTACAGCTTGTAAAAATTTAATATACTCAAAAACTTATTTGACAAATGTAGATAATTGCATAATATATCTACATACCTATTCTATAAAATATACTTTTTCTCAAAGAGTAAGAACATTTTCCCAGAAAAGAAAGCATTAAAGTGAACACTAATTCTTTTCAAAGAGTCTATCGGCATATTTCGACTAATTTCAGAAAATCTACGAGGATCGAAGCATTCTAAATCACCATAAAATGATCCATGATCCGCAAATCTGCTTTCCATGCTGGCTATAATTTAGCCCATCACGACATTAAATGTGGTCAAACGAAAGTGATCTTCTTCATCCGCACCTATTTGCTCATGGCTAGCTATCTCACCTGGCATTGACTTCACTGTCTCTTTTCTCTTTTTTGGTAAGGTAGTGTCCAAAAAAATATCCAAATTAAAATTTTCCAGTTGACGATCAATAACCGCAACAAATCGTTTTAAGGATTGTAACACTCGTTCAAAATTACGCTGTAATGCTTTAAGGTCACTTAGTGCGATAGAAACTTGTCGCCACGCTGGTACAAAGTCTAAATTTTCAGTTTGTAAGTAGTCAGACGCAGGAGTCGTTATCTTGAAAATCTGTAAATAAATCATGGCAACTAATAATGATTCATAAGAACAAAACTTTGGTAGTAGCCCAGATGCTTGACTTCTTGATTTAGAGTTGAATATAGCATTTTTTAATGGTGAGGCACTAACACCCCGTGAAGGAGCTTGGCCTGCAAGGCGGAATGTCAGAGCTTCCGTATTCTCGCATTCACACCCGGCTGTCGCGTGTCAAATTCATGACACGTGGTGATGTAGTGAGCATCACGCATTAGACAACCGCATTATTACCCCTTGTTCTTTCGAACGCAGGTCCCTAATTATTTAAAGCGACTGGGTAGGCCGCCCGCCAGGCGGGATTTGAACCAGCGTACATACATCAAACAAGTAGAGACACTTATCCCAAATGTTGAAACCTGTCTAGAGTGCCTGGGACAGTAACTCGGGGGGTATTTCTAAGCTTGACTATCAGATGGCAGCACAATGTTCTACCAATTACTCTACTACCAATCAGAGCCATTTACTGGCTCTGCTACCAATCATTTTTGATAAAGTAGTGGCGCCATCTGTTAGTACTATTGGAAAGTACCCCCCCCTCCCCCCAGGAGCCGTTCAAGATCATCCAAATCAGTATTTTGACATCAAAAGAACCGACAGTGAGTGTCTTTACTTGTTTGATTTATGTACGCTGTTTGAACTCCAGACCTCCGCACCGCAGTCCAATGCTCTAACCACTGAGCTACACATATACAGCATTATCTTTCGAAATTTCATCAAGCGCTAAAACTAAATCAGAAACTAAATCAGAAAACACCACATTTTTCAGTCGTGCATCATTTTCTGGTACCGTTTCATTTGTCCATAATGTCCTCAAATCCAAATATTTTTGAAATGGCATCGCTTTTACTTCTCCATCTCGTAGCCGCTACGGCGTTAAGTTTCAATTTGCTCGCAGGTCCATCCACATTCTCATAAACTGAAAGGCGTTTATAAGATTTTTTGAAAAAAAAACCTGCGCCTCATTCAGTAATTCAAAAAAGAATGCGGATATGGTGTACTTTGCCCTAGATACATTATTACAAATTAGTATCCGAGAAAGGCATATAGCTTGTAAATGAAATTTACCCAAATTTGCGGACACAGCCTGAATACTATCTTCTTCGTTTCTAGTTTGAATTTGACTATGACTAGGTAACAACGGGGAGGTTGATGAAAACTGCTCTCGTTGTTGTTCTTGTTCGTCGGAATCTTCAGTTTCAGCTTGTAATGTTGTTGGCTGCTTGACAAAAAACCGAGTCAACTTTGGCAGCTCCGCTGCAGCTCGTTCCATCCAAGCTCCTGGTTTTGCATGACGTTTCACGTATAATGTTTATATTATTACTAGTGAGTCACCCGAACTACGCTTCGGTTCGCTAATTTAAGAGAGATTCATTAATATAAATTTTAAAAAAGAATGCATCGGCTGGGAATCGAACCCGGGCCGCCCGCGTGGCAGGCGAGCATTCTACCCCTGGACCAACCTGGCTTGTTTAAATAATGTTCTACTATAATTATATATAAGCCATTCAGTAAACACAAAAACATTTAAATTTTTTTGAAGTTGGCATATACATATAATTGTTTTTTTTTTTTTTTTATTAGGCATTTGCCTGCTCAACAATTTACACTGTTATACAAGGCAGTGATGGCAGGTTATATATAATGTAAGACGTAGCGTGAGCGGTAAGTATGACCACAGGAAAGTTCCGAGTGTTAATTAGTTGACATTGATCATGTAATCGTCACTGTTATCACTTGGGAATATGTCTTTATGCTGGTTGGATGAGCGGTAGCTATGACCACGGGGGAGTTTTGATTGTTAATTGTTTTTCACTGTGAGAGCACTGGGTGTGTTAAAACTAATCACTTAGTCGTTGTCACTGTTGTCACTAAGAAATATATCTTGTGGAAGCTTACGTTTTAGTCGTACGTGGATGCCTCGCTGACCTATGGTGTAGTAGGCTGCCCCGCTGCAGTTGGTGAGATTAGAGTGAAATTTTTTAGTAAGTTTCGCTATGTGTTGTTCAATTGTGGGTATGCCCAGTTCGTGGTGTAGTTGTTGATTTGTGACAAACCAGGGAGCGTTCACCGCGATTCTAAGAATCTTGTTCTGGAGCACTTGAATTCTGCGGAGGTTTGTTTTAGATGTGTTGCCCCACACAACACATCCGTATAGGACTAATGGGCGTATAAGTGACTTGTACAGGGTGGTAGTACATTGAGTAAGTAAGGTAGATTTGCGATTAATAAGAGGGTATAATTGAAGTAATCGCATGTGTCCTTCATTCAGTTTCTTGAGGACATGTTTTTTCCAGGTGAGCTTGGTGTCGAAATAAATACCTAGGTATTTAACGGGCTCATCGTAGGCATTCCACTGAATATAGTAGCCGTTAATGGAGATTTCAGGGGGGTTGTTAATTCGTCTCAGCGTAAAGATTTTTGTGACGCATTTGGTGTAATTTATTGAGAGGTTCCATTTCTTGAACCATTTGGTAAGTGTAGTGGTAGCTTCTTGTAGATTAGAGATCGCCTCTTCCAGGCATTCATGTCTAGCTAATATGACGGTGTCGTCGGCATACATTGCAAGGTCAGCATTGATGGCGGGGAAATCGTGCATGAAGATGTTGAAGAGGATGGGGCCGAGAATGCTACCTTGTGGGACTCCCGCGTGTATGTTTTTGATGGGAGATAGGGATGTGTGGATTTTGACTGAGAAGGAGCGATTATCTAGGAAGGAGAATAAAATGGATTTGATGTATTCGGGTATTTTCAAGAATAAGAGTTTGTATTTGAGGCCATTTGTCCACACGCGGTCGAAGGCTTGTGCTATATCAATAAATAGGGTTGCTGTGAATTGTTTGGATTCATATCCTCTTTCAATGGCTTCTGTCACGCGTTGTAATTGATGGCTGGTGGAGTGGCCTTCCCTGAAGCCGAATTGATAGGTTGGTAGGATATCTAATCGTTGAACTTCGTCGTTTAACCGAGAATAGATGACTTTTTCCAAAAGTTTCGAAAGTGTTGTAAGTAGACTGATTGGTCTGTAACTAGTCATGGTTTTTTTCTCCTTTCCTGGTTTGGGGAACATAAGTACAGTTGCCTGTTTCCATACGTTGGGGAAATACCCTAGCTTTAGGCATGCATTAAAAACTGTTGCTACGTACGCGTATGCTTTCTTGGTAAGTTTCTTCAAAATGACATTGGGTATTGCATCATGGCCTGGTGATTTATTTATCGGTAGAGTTTTGATTATGGAAGCAAGTTCTTTAGGCGAGGTTGGTTTGAAGTTAGTTTCTGGTATTGGTTGATGTGTTTCGACATGGTTGTTCACTATGTTGTTGAAGACCGGGTCGCTGTGATTGGGGGAAGTGAACGTTCGCTCAAGATGTTCTGCGAAAGCTACGCTTTTTTCTTCGTCGGAATTGAGTGTCTGTGCATCCAAGGTGATTGGTGGTATCTCGTATGGTTGACGTAGAATTCGTTTGGTTGTTCTCCAAAGTCCAGGATCTGTTGGTTCGAGGTTGCTAATGAGTTTTTGGTAGGAGTAAATGCGATACGCTTCGAGTTCATGTTTAATGCGATGAGATAGGTTGTTTACGATGTTTTTAGTTGCTGGATTTCGAGTTGTCTGCCATTCTCTTCTCAGAGAGTTCTTTTGCTTAATTAAGTCGATTATATATTTGGGTGATGAGTAAAAGTTCGTACGTTTTCGGTTGACCCTCTGTTTCGTAGCTCGTTGAACACTATTAGTGACGCTGTTTGTTATGTGCGAGATTGTGTCGTCGATGTGGGTTGGGGATTGTAAATCGTTTGGGTACTTGAGCTGATGGTCTAAGAGCTCGCGGAAGAGTTCCCAGTCGACTATCCCATTAATTAATCTTGGCTCGAGGGTGGTTGTTGCAGGTGTGATTAGAAATGAAATGATGACTGGTAGATGGTCCGAGTCTAGGTCGGGGAGCACTTGTTGATGTATTTGCTTGTTGAAGTTCTTGCAAGCTACAATGTCCAGTAGTGGGCTCATTGGGGGCTTGTATTTGAAAAGCGTATGTAGATGTGAGATCGTATAGTTTTGAGCCGGCTGGGTTTGTTGCTCTACATCCCCAAATGGTGTTTTTAGAATTTAGGTCACCGATAAGTAGAATAGGTTCATTTGTGGTGAATATTGTCGAGATGTCTTGCTCTATGAGTCGCTTGTTGGGTTGTTTGTAGACGCAAATTATGTTTACGGTGCTGCCGTCATGGGCTTTAATTTTAATTGCTACGGTCTCGAGATTTGTAGTGTTGATTAGTTGATATTCATGGTGGATGATTTTGCGCTTAATGATGATGGCCACTCCTCCTGATGCAACGTTGGCATTTCTGTCAGAGCGGTAGATCTGATATCCAGCTATTTTGAGTGTTTCACAGTGATTTAAATGCGTTTCCGAGACGCATGCTATATCTATGGAATATCGTGACAGAAAAGACTTCAATAAATTTAGCTGATTTTTGATGCCATTTGCATTCCAGTTGAGGATTTTTATTTGAGAGATTGTGTTGATTTTATGGTCCATTGAAGAGAGTCGGTAAGAGATTCGTTAAGAGAAAATGTTTTATTTGTTCAATATAGGGTTGGAGTAGATTTAGGAGGGATGATAGTAGGGTGTTAAGTACAGATGAGGTTTCGGGAGCTGAATTGTTCATTCTGGGTTGCCATGATGGGTTCATTTGTGGGGTATTACGTGAGAGTTGGGGAAAGTTTTTCATGTTATTATCAGGTACGTGGTTGCTCGATGTTTTTGGTGTTTTGTTAGGTTCGTTTCGGGGTCGTCTGTCGTGATTTCTTGTTTCTGTGAAGTATTTACATCCCCTAAAGTTGGCGGGGTGATTTTCTCCGCAGTTGGTACACATTGGGGGAGCTTGGAGTGGTTTATCACAGTTTGTGTATAAGTGGTTGCCTAGACATTTTACGCATCTAGGTTCTAGTCTGCAATAATTTTTAGTATGGCCAATGCGTTGGCATCTGTGACATTGTGGGGTTTTGTTATTGTTCTTTCGTGGTTCTACGGTCACTATGGAGTGGTAAATTTTGTTTATTTTAAATATTTCATTTGCTTTTTCATTCGCTGTTAAGAGTATTGCGCAGACTGGCATAGGTGTTCTATCTTTGTTTAGTAGTCTAGTAACCCGTTTTATCGGTAGTTCATAAGTTGCAAGTTCAGCTTCAATATCAGCTTCCGTTAAGGAGGGGGGAACGTTTTTAATGACTACTGAAAGTGGTCTGCCATTAGGATTTTGGAACGTGTGAAACTCAATTTTGTTATCTAGATAATGCTTGGCCAGAGATCTATAGTCTTCTTGGCAAGTTAGGGTAATCTTTAATGTAGATGAATTTAAGGATGTTGTGAATTCTTTCTTGACGAGGCTTTTAATGTCGTTGATAACTTCTTTGTGATTGACTGGACCGTGAAGGAAAATAGGTGGTATTTTGTCTTTCGGTGGTTGATTAGTTATTTCAGTTTCGTTGGAGACGGAGGGTTCGAGATGACTAGGTAGATAATATCTGTTTTTCTCAATTAGGGATTCGGGTTTCCAGAGATATTTTTTTTGTAGATCGGAGATCGGTGGTGACAAGTGATCGGAGTTTCTTTTTAAGACGGACATGATGGATTGCGTCTAAGCACACCCCCCAGCTGGGGGTGTGAGATGTGTTTGGAATTGTTAGTATTTAGTAAATAAAATAAAATTTTGTTACCGGGAATAAAACGAAGGTGAATGTCTGCTCGCGAAACAGCACGTGGCGAAAGTTATCACAGCGGTCACAACGATAAGTTTAACACATGCGTTCGCGACGGCTGTTCAACTCGGACTCATATAATTGTTGTGCTAGGGATTCTGTATTTTGATTTGCAAAGGTTTCCACAACTGCATAAAGGCGACATTAAATTAGACAATTAATAAATCTCATTATTTCAGTGTCAAAGTACATATTATTCTGGAAATTCTGGCCTGAATTGTTATCAAATGTAATAAAAATTCCTATTACTAAACACTATATCAATAGTATCCAACACAGTATTTGTTTAACATCCTTAAAATTAGTTAGTTATAACATGTATGACAGTTTGTTGCTAAATAAATGTCACACCCTTAACCTATTTGTTTTAGTAACTTTTTGTTAAGTACATTCCTAGACAAAGATTAATTTTGGAAGTACTCTCATGACATTTTAGACTTCAAAGGCCACTTTGTATTTTTATGTTTACTGAACAGACTATATGAACATAGTGAATCACCCGCACTAATAGCACACGGCCACAGCAGCTGTCGCACCGCAGCCTACGGCGACAGACGTTTCGCTTCCCTGCTTAGAGGATTTAATTAAATTAAAACTTTTTTTTGAAAATAAAAACCGACCTACGATCTAAGTCTAAAAATTATCAAACTTTTAAGCCATCATACAACTTAATCGGTCCAGTATCTTCGGAGGAGATAGCGAACAACTATAAAAACATACAAAAAAAATAGAGCAACGATTTTATGTTCTAGGATATTGGTTTATTATATAAAACCGTCACAACACCAACCCCGTCCTATACAGGCTGTACTGTAACGCGTCACAATTTTCTACGTCTCAACTAATTATTTCTATTCGTCGTCTGCACTCTACACTACCAGGGCCGTAACTAGGAAAACTTTTATTGTAGGCAAGCCAACATTTTTGCACCCCTCAGTACACTAACGTTGTTTGTGATAAAAAACACTAAAGTTACTGTATGACTTCTACATTTATTTCCGGATATATGATGTATTTAAAACAAACAGGTAGGTATTCAAAAATAAATCCAACATTTTTAATTCAAAAGCTCTAAAAATAAAAAAAAATCTTAAAATAACAAAATACAACACAAATGACATAAGAACAGAAAACAAGATTCTGAAACACAATTACAATACAAAAATATGTAAAGGGCTTTACTCACAACGTCCCTCGCAAATGGACGTTGTGACACTAAACCATTTTAAAAATTAAAAGAAACTAGGGGTAAAAATATCTTAACGTTCCTAAAAATACTGAAATAATAAAAAGAAACACTTTCTAACGCGAATTATATCAATTTTAAAATAAAAAAGCATTACCGGTGGTGGGATTCGAACTACAGCGCCTGCGAATGCGATTTCGGATTTACCGGTCTGTTTTACTGCACTATCCAGCATCTTTTGAATTTGTGCGATGCGTGGCTATATTAAACAGAATATACTTATTTTTTTCCATTTTTGACTCTTTTTACATTTACTCTGTATCTGTTGGGTTCCACTTTCGTTAAGTGTAAAACCTGAACTATGTGCAAATTATTACTTTTATTTATTTCTAAATTAAAGCAAAAATAAACATAAATTGATTTTTAAGGTATATGCCATTTTCCTTCATAGATAAAAACATGAGCTATGTGCAAAATATTACTTTCATTTAAGTAATAGTTCTTGAGTTAAATCAAAAATAGAAAAAAATATTTTTTAGGTGCTCACTCTGTGGATATTTTATAGAAATGTTTTCGGTTTTATGTCAGGAAGGTATATAATCTGCATGCAAAATATCGTCTTTTTCCAACAATTAGTTTTTGAGTTATACCGGCAACAGGCAGATAGACAGGTAGACGGGCGGAATTGAGAAAACCTGTTTTTTGTCATCTAGGGACCCTGAAACGTGAAGATCGGCATATTATTATGTAGTCGGTAGAACATTTTACAAATCCCTACATAAACATGTGGTGTACCTGCGTCTCTGGGTCACCATTTTATCGCCACCGATCGGTCGCATTTCGCCCAAAATCAGAACGCCATTGCGGCATTTATAACGCAATGTTACGCATATGCATTTATCAGTTAACCCGAGTTCCAATCCCACTGGCTTGACGTTTATTTAGATTTCCAAATTCGTCTAATTCGCATTATTGTGTTTCAGTATTATTAGCAGAATTAAGGTATTTTGTACCTATTTTATAGATAATTTTGAAGGCCCTTCAACCATAATTCGATCTAGCAAAAGTGCAGCGCGCTTTCTATATTAAAGAAGTTGAAAGCATGTTTTTTGTAATTTTTTATGTATAACTCAATTTGAAAAATGCAAAAATTATTTATTTAGAATAAGACCATCTACGTGGTGACCTCAAAAGTTAGCAGACATGTCAATATGTTATAATAATACAATATGGACAAATAATAATTACATATTATTGTGCGTAGTAACATATGAACGTAGAATAAGGTTCGATACTCGCAGTCATACTGACATACCGGCTTATAGTAATCAATATATTTTAAACGTCAAGCTTTTTCTGTCGGCACGTAGTATGAGCCTTGTATCTGGCCGATTAGGATAATCTTTTTATTTAGTAAAAGGTACCATTGTGTAGGGTCGCAGAAGTGTCTTAAATTGGACACATTCTACCAGGAAAGTGATTGTAGCGAAAAATGCTATATTAGTGAAACAACTAAGCTCACTCTCAACACCTGTGGTGTTCTGCTGATTGTTGCAATGGGCCACTGTACCAGCGATAAGTCCAAAGTAGTGAATGTATTGAGATGGTTTGATGCTCGCAATTTAATTCTGTATGCATAGAGAAATATTGAACAAAGTCAATTAAAGCACAGAGTTGAAATATTTTATTTAATTGCAATCTAGACAGTAGTTGAAGTTATTAAATGCATTGGAAATGAGATGCAAGAAGCATAATTAAAGGGATAAAGGCTAGCATAAGAAAAGCAGGTTTCAGAATGATTGAATTTGAAGTTTGAGTAAAAGAAAGATTTAAGATGGCTAATATAATATAAGTAATATGATAGGTTTGACCATATTTGAAGCCCGGCCAAATGGCAGTAAATAATGCAAAAGGTTGGTTATGTGCATAATGAATATAAGCGTAGAGTTGTTAATAGACGTACGGGCTAGTGAAAAGCACGCAAGCTGAAAGGTAGATGGAAATCAAAGCAAGATAAGATAGAATTTGCAAACAGCAATGCAGAACGAGTGCAACTGAAATGAAGAATAATTAGTGACGAGGTTAAAATTGAACTTAAGTGCCAGTGCAATTTAAAACTGAGTGTTTATAGCAGAGCAATAGAGTGATGTCACATAAACTGTACAATAAAGGGCAATTTTTATGTATAAGAAATAAAGACAATTTCTAGTTTTAAGCAACAAACATGTTAATCAAATTTTATTCTTTTATGTGAAATTGTAACCAAAACTTGTTTCCTTTGAACAATATTAGATCGCGGTTACTAGATAATGCAATGCTCTTTTGTTTAAAAAAAATAGAAAAATAATTCCTGTAATGTCAACTTGTGGGCAAATGATGCTCTTGATTTTTTGTGATTTTATACACTCACAGACAAAAATATTGCATATATATTTTTTGTTCTTTTTTGGTATTTGTGCTTTTTCCATTGGTGCCTTGGGTGGTTTTTGTTGCAAATGTCTTTTCACTGGAGTATTTTACGTATACCACAATTTATTACAGATAAAAGAATGCTTAGATTTAGCTTGTATAGCTGAATAAGAAAGAATGTTACAAATTACAAATAATGTACGGTGTGCCTTGACGACTATCAACTGCTACTCTTTTGTTTGTTGTTATCGGAATGACATTTCTCGTGCTTTGTTTGTTGATTCTGCAGTTTTGGTTAGTGAGATGCCACATTTAAGCGAGTTGGTTTCGGTTGAAATTGTTACTTTAGCCAATGAAGGTTGCAGACAAGAAGATATTGTGCGGAGATTGCGTATTAATCAATCGACTGTTTCTCGTATAGTAAAGCGATACAATGAGACTGGAGAATACAAAAGGCGACCTGGTCAAGGACGCAAAAGATGTACTACTCCAAGAGACGATCAATATTTGAGAATCCAATCTTTACGAAATCGCACACTTACAGCTCCACATCTCAAAAATGAATTACTGATTACAAGACAAGTCAATGTAAGTGTCAAAACAGTAATAAGAAGACTTAAGGAATTCGGTTTAAAGCCAAAACGTCCTGCCAGAGTGCCTAGACTTCTCCCACGTCACAAAACAAGACGGTTACAATTTGCAAGAGTCCATGCTAACTGGAATGAACATCAATGGCGGCATGTTCTTTTTACGGATGAAACAAGGATACAGCTATGGAAGCCAGATGGACGTGGTCTAGTATACAGAAGGTCGGGGGAACGTTTTGCAGAATGTAATCTCACACACAACGTTAGCTTTGGTGGCGGTTCCATTATGCTATGGGGTGGCATTAGTTGGAAGAGTCGCACGGAGCTCATTGAGGTGAATTTAACAATGAATGCTGATTGGTACATTCGCAATGTACTTGAAGAGCATGTTGTACCTTATTCTGGCTTCATTGGGTACGATAATTTTGTGCTAATGCATGATAATGCCCGTGCGCATGCCGCAAGAACAGTAGACCAGTATCTTGAAGATGTCGGGCTTGAGACACTAGACTGGCCACCAATGAGTCCTGACGCAAATGCCATAGAACACGTATGGGACGTCCTAAAGCGACATATACGAGCACGCAATCCAGCTCCTAATTCAATTGCAGAATTAAGAATTGCTGCACAGGAAGAATGGCATCGAATTCCGCAAGACACCATCAAAGATCTTCTACGGAGCATGCCTAGGAGGATGCAGGCTATCATTAGAGCTAGAGGAGGAAATACTAAGTACTAAATTGTTAATTATGTTGCCTTAAAGTATTGTTATATTGTCGTTATTGTTGTTCGTTCTAATTAAATGTTACAACCAAAATCAGGATATTTCATTAATGCCTTTATAAATCTGTTATAAAGCTTCAATATGCAATTTATTTGACCAGTATTATACGTAAAATACTCCACTGAAAAGACATTTGCAACAAAAACCACCCAAGGCGCCAATGGAAAAAACACAAATATCAAAAAAGAACAAAAAAAAATATATGCAATATTTTTGTCTGAGTATAATAAAAGTTATTTGTAAAGTCTAAAAAGTGTACAAAGTTGTTCTAAAAGTCACCGGGCATAAGTGGAAGTGTTATTAAAAGTTTCTTCACCGAAAAAGTTTATAAAATTGTGCAAGCCAAGATCGGCGTGCGTTCAGCTCCGACAACCTGGAAATTACAAACTGCGATATCAGTCCATTCCAACATCAGAAGCCAGGGATCTCAAGCCCTACAGGTCGAGAAGAGGTGTAACAACATCCTAAAAGAAGATTTGGTGTCATGGAAACGACTTCCAGCAAATAAGGACGTTGGCGTCACCCGCAGCGGCTCCAGAGGCGAGGTCGGCGATATTTTAAAATGTACGATTTGGCAGATTTTTTGTAGTTGGAGTCCGGAAAGCCAGTGGACTTCGAGAACACACCTTGCTGAAGAGATTCATCTTGTTTTCTAGCATCCAGATACCTCCAAGTTCCAGAAAATCCCGTGGCGTCACTAGAAAATGCGATTTATGCCAGGATTTGCAGTTTTCACAGTAATCCAAGACAAAAGATAGTAACGCGTCGTTTTTACGTCACAACCTGCAACAAAACCAAGTTAGATGTTGCTAGGCGGGAGATTCAATTCAGTTTACCTGTGGTTTCTTTGCAAATTTCGCTTTTGAATATCAAAATAAAACGCTGTGTAAGTTAATTTTGTGAGGTTATAAATTATTGGAGTGAGTAGAGCAGTTGTACTGAAATTTTGAGCATTTGAGCTACTCTGAGTTAAATATTCAAGGGTAATACCACAAGCAGTGGATATATTTTTGACAAATATTTTGTCGTTTCCATGTAAATTATTGCGTTTAAATTTCACGATACAAAATCACATCAAAAATGTCACGAGCCGAAGGCGAGTGACATTTAAATGTGATTTTGTTGAGTGAAATTAGCAATAATTTCTATGGAAATGGCAAAATATTTAAAAAAAATATATCCACTTCGAGTGGTATTTGGGACGACTATTTAACAATATTAATACATAACGATTAACTTTATTGAAATATAACCCAACAATTAATATAATTATTCATTCTCAATTAAATTCAGCGGAATACTTCCAAAACACAGCATTTTAAAATTTTTAAAACAAGCCACACAGTTTGTAGGGGCTTAGTGTTACGTAACCTAGCGATATCACTAAGGACAGAACATCGTTCCTAAGCGATACTTCGCAACAAGGCTATTTATTTTTTGAGTACGTACAGTTGCGGACACCTCAAAGTGCACGATTTTTTGTTACTATGGTTATTTTTGCGATTTTTCGGCTTATTAAATGAGGGTTTCTCCAGTGGCGTTGCTTGTGATTGTAAGAATAGGTATTACCTTTTTAATGTTTGTATTTTAGCAAAGTTTCGCAAGTAAACAAACTATACATACAATAATATTTATTTAATAAATATGTAGCAGTATTCGATTGCTATTACGCTTTGCAGTTTGTTTCGCATAGATTTGACCAATGTCTCCATATTGTATCCTTCTCTCAGTTCCTTTCAAGCATTTCTTATTCTTTCCCATAATTCATCGGCGTTGTTTGGTGTAAAATCCCTGGTATAAATTTTTGTAGTTCAGTACCCCCAAACATTTTCGATGGGGTTCAAGTCCGGACTTCTTGCAGGTCATGGTAATAAATTGATATTATTCCCATCAAACCATCAATGAACAATCCCTGCTGCATGCACAGGACAGTTTTCCTGTGAAAATAATGTTATCAATGACGGTAACATAAACAAAATTAATTAATTAGGTAATATCTTGCCTGTTGAAAAGTAAATTGATTAGGAAAGACCTCTCTTACAGATGGCAGCATCACATTTTGCAAAATGTTGCAACAATTTTCAACGTTCAGTCGACCATTAATTCTATAGCATGCCCCAGATTCGTGAGCTTTGAGCCATCCCCGTATGGCCTGAACAAAATATTGCTCCTCAAATTTTAAATTTTGAAAACAGGCGTGTTCCAAAACTCGTCGATTTAATTCAAATAGTCAGTTGCAAACTGTTTTCTTCGTTCTTTGTACTCTGGTGTTAAAAAAACTTTTCTTGCAGAAGTCTCTGCTGCCAACGATTTTTAATTTTGAAAATGCAGCTCTTGCCCACATGCAAATCTGCTGCGACTCGACTCAGCGACAAGTTCTCTTCCAGTTTTGTAATAGCTCGCATTTTCTCTGCTTGTGACAAATGTCTGGGAATTTTTCGAGTTTTCAGTTCTATGACAGTTGATGACAAACGTAAACGTCAAAACTCGACGTCTATGATTAGAATATCGTATTACAAGCTAAAAATCTGCCGTGCACTTTGAGTTGGCCGTAACGGTACATTGTTTTGTGAATATTTTGCATGGTGTCCAATATTCAGTGATATACTGCTGTTATTGGTTGAAAAAAGCAAATGTCTGTAATGTGATTGGCTTATATGTTATAGTGTTGAATAGTCTACAGAATTTTTTTAATATAAAATTCAAATTTGAACCTAACCTAAGATATCAGTCTTGTGTTTTGCCGAAGCAAGCCCATAGGATTATTGCAATTTGATAAAATATAGAACGGGGCAATTAACGATTTTATGGGAGAGTAATAAATACGTTTCATTTTAGTTAGCCCAAGATACTGACAGGCAAGTTTTGCATTTTTAAAATTGAATATAAGTGCCCTGAGTATTAGGGTGTTTGCCTAATAGTACATTGACTCGGCGATTGTCTAACATTACATAAAGGTATATAGACCGGACTCTCAGTGGAGTTCCGTATGCAAAAATTGCGGACCGCATTCTGACTTCTGATATGTATTGTAGTGATCCCAGAGTTCGAATTGACAGATGTTGCCAACCAGTATTGTGGTCCCTCTCCCCCTTCCCCCGCTGTTAATATTAGAAAATATTATTGGTTTTAATCATGGAACTTTATCAAAAAATTAGTAATTGTGGGTGCATATATGTGTCATAAATAAAATAGAAGTCAGTACAGCTACATAAAACTTTTATTTTGACTCAAAAATTACCAAAATTACACAAAAAATATCCTCTAATATGCAAGAAACAGTTTAATTTTGTCACACGTTTTTGCAATCATTGTTTACACATTTACACAAAGATATACGGTTCAGTGTTGCTTTTTTGCAAGTACATGACATGATCTGGTAAGATGATGGACAGACTCGGCTAGTGCTACGTGTTTAGGTTTGTTCTTTTCAGTGATACAGTACAAAATATCACAAAATATTGCCTTTGCCCTCCGAAGAGATCTTTCTCCTAATTTTTGGTTCTTCGCACTGAGTAATTTTGCATGACAGTAACCCATGTTGAAGGCAATTCAGTTTTATTAATTGCGTTTTCTAATACAGTCTCGTCACATAAATATTCGTCCGGTAAAAGTTTAGCAGCCATTGCCTCATCCTTTAGTTGTTTTGCGCACATTTTGATTTTATCTTATCCAATTGACGGACACGTTCTACCACTTCGGTCAAGGGGATATTTGACAGGAATACCATTGACGATTGTGACCTGTCAACAGGATGTGAAAACAATACCGTTTCCCCATAATTTTAAATTAACAGGGCTTTAACAGCTCGGTTTTCCACGACTCCATCTTCCAACCCGGTGAGCTCAGCCATTCTTGTTGCCAAATAAGATAGTTCAAAGGAACAGGTTGAAAATTGATCTTTCAATTCATCTATCAATTTTTCAATGGAAGCCTGTATTATTCCTGGGGGTATATTTGAAGAAGGACGCCCTCGTTAATTTTCTAACACTCTCGTACAGTTTTATCGAACTTAACACTGTGACGTTTCACCCCCTTATTAAGGGCGCCAAAATCTATACCTCGGTTTAGCTAGTCGGAGAATTACTTTTGGCTCAAATTGAAATAGATAAGTAATAACACAGGAGAATTTTATAAACAAACATAATATGTTTAAATACGTAAATTAATAACTCAAAATGATTTGTATTTCAATAAATACATGAATAATAACGAGGGCGGTGTTTGCTTTCCCGGATGGGGCTGCAACCTCAGTCGCATGGGAGTACTACAGGCCTGCTGGTATAACGCTATAACGCACGCCGGATCTTCTAACAGCGAGTCCAATTAGGTCGGATGTCTTGCTTACAGGTTACGCACTTCGCTTTTAGTGGGAGCAGTTGTAGCTTTTTTTCAGCAGTGGTGATAACGAGTTATTTACAGAATATGGCTACTGCAAATATTCTGGATTAAATAGCAAGCTTATAACTTATAACGATTACCTGCATCCGGAGTTAGGTCCGCAAACGGCAAAGCGATTCGTGATTATTCCCGGCTGTTTGCAGGAAAAGCTGGCAGCAGTCGCAGCCTGGATTTTCAACACAATGGCAGCCTCGGAATTTCCGCTGTTTAAATGGCGGCGCACTGGAACTGGGATACCTTCGCCTACGGGCTTTTGGACAGCTTCCAGGGCGTTGTCGTCTGGTTTTACAGGTGGCCTTATCTAGTGATCTTCAGGTGGCGACTTCTGGTACGCGGTTGTGTCGGTAGAAATCTCGGAATGCTTTAATATCAACAAAATTAAGTTCCTTGAAATGCGGCCTTCTTGAAAGCAATTAAATTTTAAGCTCTGGATTCAAGCAAACACGGACCAAAATTACAGGATAATTGACGTGCAGGGGTCGCGGTCTCGACTTGCAATTAACGGCGGTCTGGCGGATTACAGGAAAATTAACTTGCAGGTGTCGCAGTCTCGACTAGCAATTAACGGCGGTCTGGCGGATTACAGGAAGTTAAATGCACTTATAGGCTGACAGATACGCTGTCATCTCTCTAAGGGCTTATCATAACTGATTTTATTTCACTAGAGAGATACGCTGTCAGGATAAAATAAAATCAGATCGGGATCGGTAGGAAGGTATCTGGAAAGGAATCTCAAGATTCCAGAATGCTGGGATCGGATGGGACAGGTGTTCTCAAGATATTTAGGAACAGGACGGGTATTCTCAAGATATCTTTGGAGTGGCTAGGTGTTCTCCTCATATAGGTTCCGTGCGTTCTTATGGACACCCGCGCTCCTTACTCCATGGGAAGGGAAAAACACTCCTTCGGTTCTTTGGCGCGGCTCACGCATCGGCAGCAGGATTCTGTTATTTTCTTTTGTCGCGGCGGCTAGATGTAAAAGCTTGATAACGCGATGAATTAAATTCAAATACTTTTTAATTATCCCTAGAATTTTAATTCAACAGCAAACGTTACAAGACTTACTTCGTCTTTACGTCTTCTTGCTACACGTCTTATAGTGAGAAACGACTCGGGCTTTGGATCATTCACTAATTGTTCTGAGGAATCGCAAAACAAACACACTAGTTCACTGGGTCTTTTTCTTTTTAAGTTCACGACTTCTAGTGACATTTTTTCCACAAAACAACTAACTTAATAGGGAAACAACTGTTTTAACAAAGGTAAACAATCGAAAACAACACTTATTTGACGATGTTTGGCCGCGACTGGCGTGGATTTGGCGAACTGTCAACGGCGCAAGCGGTCGTAGCGTGACTAGAGCAGAGATAAAGGAACGGAGGGGGCGGAATGACAAAGAACCGTGCGCGCGAGCGGCAACATGGCTTTTTATACAGCCGAGGGTCTCAGGTACACAAATCACAAAACACTTTCGGTCCGCAATTTTTGCAAACGAACATCCCATTGGATCCTGCACAATACGTACAATCAGTAAACCCGCTCCAACAGTTGTTTAAAAGGTAAGTTAATTTGTTACCACTGCTGTATTACAGTTTTAACAATAAAAATTGTATTTAGAATAAGGCCACCCATACGGGGGGTTAAAAAGCTAATACATAATTCCAATACTTTGATTGATATAGGTGGGAATTATAAAACAAACGCAGTTACAATCTGGTGGACATATAACATTCACTTTGCAAATTATACAAGGCAATTTAATATATCTACTAGATTGGGTGCAGTTTGCATTATTTAGGCTAAAATCTTTACTATTACAAATTAATTTGTTTGTAAAATTGCCCACTTGTTAATTTGTCTTTTTATTAGTACGAGAGAAATTCTTTTTTTCAGTGCCATTTTGGCGGCCCTTGCCGCTTGCGCCTGTAGGCGGGGGCCTACTCGGCCTATACCTAGTTACGGCCCTGTACACTACTTCATACGATCTGTGAGCGAAACATCACTCGCTCTTCGTCGCAAGTTTGCGAAATAGATGGTGGCATCTAAGACACCGTCGCCGCAGCATATCGGAACACGCTCACCATTAACGTCTACTCCCGTTAGGTCAGCGGTCCGATAGTTTTAATTTTTAAAATATATGTATGACATTTTGCATTTTTAAAGATTTTTTGGATTTTTAATTTTAACAATTTACATTTTTTAAAGAGCATCCTATTATAAGAAAGGTTCCAGGCAAGAGAGCCCGACGACTCAGGGCCTACCGGGAAATGCCCGGTAGCCCGGCGGGCCAGCACGCGCCTGCAGAGACATATGGAAATCCATGGAAGAAATGTATGTCCACAAGAAGAAGAAGAAAGAAAGTACATAAAACAGTAAATGTTTAGTATTTAGGGATTAGTTTTGTTATCATTTTTAATAAAACTGTTTCTTTACTCTCGTTTTTTTATTGGCGATATTCTCTCTCAAAATATAAATATAACGAGTGAATAAAAATTTTCCATAGAAAAATTTGTAAAAAATGTACCGCAGCTATTTTTGTTTCTAACAAAAGCAGTCGTGCATGCCTCCAAAAAAAATAGCTGAAGAACATGTTTCCAAAGATATTTCTTGAATTTTTTCAAGCGCTTGTTATATTTGTACTGATAACCTATCAATATGTCAACCAGTTTGGCCACTACAAACGTCTGAAATCCGCCACTTTTTGCCATTAGCTCCCTCTAGCGGAGGACCTGTTGAAAATAGCCACATATTTCACAAATATCAGTTTGATCAGCACTGAAGTGGATTTCCAAAAATACCGTAATATACTGCGTGTTTTACAGAAAAAAAACCGCTTAGTGCAACAGATTTTGTATTATCGTCCCTCATATTTTGCAAACAAAATAATCTCAGTACCTGTATTAGATATTTATATGTATAAAATGTCAGCAGAATATTTTGTATGTGTAAAATCTTTAGAATATATTCTAATGTAAAATCAGGATAACATTTTGACAATTTTAACTTAATTGATATACATGCTTACCTAACCTAAAGTATACTTAAAATTTTGATAAATTTTTCATAGGTGTCATAACGTTTTTCTTCCATTAGGGCATTAAAGTTAGCAAACTTGTTCATATTGTTGAGTGTTAATTTTTGTCAGCCTATAGAAATTTATATTGACCTAACATGGAAATTAAACCAGAATTTTCCCCCACAACCAAAAACTGAACATATGTGGAAAAGTTGTGATATTTGATTATTTTAGTAATTTTAACCTAATTTTACCAGCCTACATTACATACTTAAATTTAGAAAAATCAAGGTCAAGTTCAAACACGATAAACGTCCCTCCAGCATTTTTGAACTCACGTTGCTCCTGCAACTGCACCTTTTGACGTTTGAAAGGTTATGTTGGCAACGAACTGTTTATGAGTTGTGTGGGCTAATGCAAGTGATGAGGTTGTGTGTGTTTACTGCAACTTGAATGTGAAACCCTGTGCTTAATTTCGAAGGAACCAAGGTAAAACTGCCCCCGTTTTGCGTGCTGCAGTCTCCCCGTTCAACTGGTGCAATTTGGCCGAGGATGCATCCCGATTTCCTTCAATTTTCACGTAAATAGTGGCACTCTGAACGCATCGCCATTTGCATTAATTCCCGACCCCGTTAGCTGGAAAATTTTATTTACGATTATTAACTGATTCAGGACGCTGTAATTGCGTACAATCTTGGCAAAGGGCTGGGGAAATAGGCCAAACGCGTTTTTTCCAAAAATTACTTCGCGTGGGTCCGGGAAAATGTATAAAATCTACCGCGAAATTTCATTGCTCTGGCAGACATTGAACTCTTTGTGTAGGAACGATGCCCATTGTAATTAGTTTTTCGACTAGTTAACCTCCTGTTTAGCTTTGGGCAAATGCAAGCAATAATTAGGTGAAGGCACACTGCATATATTATATTAATCTAAAATAGGCTGTGACTTTTCCAAACTGCCGCCAATATTCAATGTTTACTATTCAGTAATTACTTACTCTGTGTATTTTGTAGCAAATGCTTTTCATTTGCAATTAAAATTGCTATTTGTTCGTTATTGTTGTTTTCACGTATTTCCAGTGATTTGTTTTCTATTTTTTAAGCCACAAACATGCATTATCTTCGTCTCAAAGAGAGATTCTTATATAAACTTTCGACAGGTGGACATGTCGGAAGGTTGCTTTTGTACCTACCATTTACGGTTATATAACATATTTAAAATATTGAAATTATCCAGGACAAATTTGGCTTTCAATCAACATTTTTTTGCTGTTGTCACTGTGATTTTGCTATATACCAATCGCAGTAGGTGTTACCCGAAAAAAGCAATTTTCATCGAAGGTGTACGTACGTACCTACATACCAACTGCTCTTGGAATTGTATTTACTATGTGATTTGAAAGTGTACACAGTTACATTTTGTAGGAGATTATATTAAAATGGACATGCAGCAGTAATACATCGGCAGAAAAGATTTATAGGTGTTAAATATAGCTCTTCTAAAATGTAAACAACGGCATGAAAGAGAACTTGAATACAACAAGGCAATTAATATAGTTTGGTATGAATAAGTTATTCTTCCTGTTTGTAAATTGTGCAATGCTTGAAATGCTAGTAACTCGTAATACCATTGTACATTATTGCCGGTTATTGCAATCTGTGATATTAAAGGTGTTATCACGGAAGCAATTGTTAGCAGGGTGAGGATTTTAAAATTGTCATTGGAAGATGTGGTTAAAATATAATAAACTCAGCTTTCATAAGGTGCCTTATTTTGATACATTTTGGCCTTGCCAAAAGTCAATTTTATGTATTTATCAAGCTGTAAATTGTAAAATATTGTAGGCTAAGAAGCTGCACTTTATGGAAACAACTTTAATTACAGTGGCTTTATAAGGACAGTGCAGCCAATTTGAAGTGGTAGCTATTTTGAGTCGTTTACTGTACAGCCTGGATAGGGAAATCGTACTATATTTCGGTTAAAAGCAATTAAAACTTTCGTGGGTGTTTATCTACAAATACTTTCAATTTTATTTTTTAAAAATTGAAACGATGACACTGAAACTACAATAAGGTTTTTTAGCTGAAAATGTCTGACATATTACTGAAATATGACTACAAATATCTGCATAAATGATAGAAGTTGTATGTACCGTGTTCACTCCATCTCTTACACTAATTAGCAGGCTTTGCGTGTACATTTTTTTAACGGTGTAAGTGAAATTTAGTAAGAAAATCGAACGACACTAATTAATGACCAATAGAAAAATTAGTTCACGAGCCGCATCCAAGACAACAAAATTTCTTGGAAATTTTTTGTAGGTAGACATTACTTCTTTTTAGGGTTTGTGTCGTTACAATTTTCTTACCGAATCTCCATTCGAGCATTAATTCATATCCGGAAATTATTTTTCGTGCATTCAACAACGTCCTAATTTGCTCTCGCGTCCCGCTCGGGCAAATTAATACGACGTTGTTGGGACGCACTCAAAAAAATTTCCGGAAAGAATTAATGCTCTTATGAGATTATATGTGAAAATCGTACGACACTTATTAATGACCAATAGAAAAATTCGTTCACAAGCTGTGACCAAGACAACAACAAAAATTCTTGGAAATTTTTTGTAAGTAGACCTATAGTGATGTAAATTACCCGGGTATTTATGTTTAGGGGTAAATATCCAAAATGGGTATTTAATAGTTATTTACTATACAAGTGGGATAACAACATCATTAATATACGTGTGTGTAAGTTACAAACGAGTGCGTAGCACGTTATTATTGGTATCATTTGATGCGTAATAATTTTATCTTTCCATTGATACCATTACCTTCCCTGTAAGTTGAATTGGCGAGCAGGAATCGGCAAAAACGTTCAATACAATGTTAATCGCCTATGTTCGACTTTGAGAACGGACACCCGGTATATATAATCCATCCCTCTCCTACTGTTAGGTGTAGAGGGTGTGTTAAACCTTTCCATACATAAACTAAAAATTTCATTTACAGTAACTGAACTTTATCATGTCCGTCTAAACAAATATGAAAATAATTAAAACTCCATTTACAGTAAATTAAACTTATTCTATCCCAATAAAAAAAATTAACTCTATATAAAGATGCCTCAATCGTTTCTCACTGAAATTAGCCCCACTCGATCTTCACATTTCACTCACGTTTTCCCCCCTGTCAGCAGCAGTTTTATCAGTATTTTGACTCACTGACTTCGCATCACACTCACTTATTCACCTGTTTCTACCCTATTTTATCAATGCTCTCCATCTGATTCTGTTTCTCGCTATAATCTCTGCCTGATTCCACAATATTCCTTTTGTCTTCATTATCTTTGCCACTTCTCCATCCCACGTCATTCTAGGTCTACCTTTCTTTTTCCTTCCAATGGTTTTTGCCTCCCACACTTTTCTAACTTGTCTTTCTGCATTCAGACTTTTCATGTGTCCCCACCACCTCAACTGCGCCTTCTCTATAATCTTCCTGACACTCTCTATACCCAGTCTTTTCCTTATTTCTTCATTTCTAATCTTATCCATTATCGTCACTTTTGCTACTTTCCTAAGATACTTCATCTCTAAAGCCTGAATCTTTTTGTGTTGTTTCTCGGTCAGTACCCATGTTTCACATCCATATAATAACGTCGGTAAATATATGGTTTTATAAATTGACATTTTTGTACTATTGCTGATTTCTGCTTTACTTATGAACCCTCTATTCATGCTGTGAAACATTTTTACCGTTGTCGATATTCTATTATTAATTTCTTCTTCTTGTCTTCCACCTTCCCCAATAGTCATTCCTAGGTATTTTAAGCTTTTTACTTGCTCCACTGTTTGTTGTTAATTTGTATGTTTACTCTTCTATCATTATTATTTGTTATCACAACTACTTTGGTTTTACTTATATTTATTTTTATTCCTTTTTTTTGTAATTCATTTGTCCATAGATCTACATTTAATTGAAGGTTTTTTTCTGTATTTGCCAATATTGCAACGTTATCTGCAAATACGCATTCACTCACTTCTACCGGTTCCAGTTTGTGGTATCCTACCTTTATCTTCTTACTTTCACTGCTTACTTTTCTGATTATTTCATCCATAAATGTGATAAAAAGTAAAGGGCTAAGGTTTCCGCCTTGTCTCACTCTCTGCGTTGTTCTGAATTTGTTCGTCTCCATATTGTCCTTCCTTACTATGTTCTCCGTTTTGTTGTATAAAGATTCTATGGCTTCTACCAAATTCTTTGCAATATCAGTTCTCGCCAATATGTCCCATATGTTTTTTCTCACCACTTTATCGAAGGCCTTTTCAAGATCCACACAACATATATATATTTCCTTGTTATAAGGTAACGATTTTTCTATTATATTTCTTAATGTAAATATATGGTCTTGTATGCAGTGACCAGGCCTGAATCCACTTTGTGCCCCATGTAGCCTTCCTTCTACTTCCTTTCTTAATCTTCCTTCCAAGATCATTTCATATACCTTGCAAGCTGAGCAGAGCAGAGATATCCCTCGATAATTGGCGCAGTCCTTCTGGTTACCCTTTTTAAAAATAGGTACTATTACCGAAATTTTCCATTCCTTTGGTACTGATTGTGTTCCCCATGCTTTATTAAGAATTTTTTGTAGAAACCCCATTCCCTCATCTCCCATTTCTTTAAGTAGCTCTGCTTTTAAACCATCAACTCCTGCAGCTTTCCCATTCTTCAACTTTGCCACTGCTTTTTAACTTTGTCTAGTTGTATACTGTCGCTTGCTTCCTCCATCTGTCCACTGACTCTCTCTCTTCCAAGTTTCTTTTAATTTTGTTCACCTACTTCCGCCTCCATTTCCTTCTCAGTTATCTCTGCTCCCTCTAACATTTCTTGGAAGTATTGCTTCCACCTTCTCATAATTTTGTCATCCTCCATTAGTACCCTTCCCTCTTTGTCCATGATTTGTCTCGTCTCGATTTTCCTTCCTTTATTTCTCATGTTCTTCAGTACCTGTAAAATAGTTTTTGGTTCGCTCTTCTGTCGTTTTCCATCTTTGTCCCAAAATCTTCCCATTCCTTAGCTTTAGCTATTTTGACCTTTTCCTTTACCATTTTCCTCGCTGCTTTATAGTTTGCGTAAGCTTCAACACTCCTCTTGTGTAGGTAGTCTTGTCATCCTTATAGTATTTTTGATTTCTTCACTCCACCAGCTTGTTCTCTTCTTATTTCCTCCAGTTGTAGTTATCCCACATACATTTGTTCCAGCCTTGTAGATAATTTCTTTAAATTTATCCCACATCTCCTCGACATTCATTCTCTGTATCTGTTGTCCCACTTCCTGTATCCCCTTAGCGACTTGTTCTGCGTACTCCTCTCTTACTTGCTAGTCTTGCAGTTTGTATATCTTAATCATCTTCACTTCCTTCCTGTTACTTCCGCTTTTAACCTCTCTTCTTCATCTTCTTTCTTGTTTTTCATTTTTGCTATAAGTAGATGGTGATCAGTCGATAATTCAGCTCCCCTATAAACTCACATCATTTACAATTCTTCTATTTATTTTCTCTATTACTATATAGTCTATAATCGATCTTTCGCTTCTTCCTGGTTCTTCCCTAGTATATTTGTGTCTGTTCTTATGCTGATAGAAGGAGTTGAGTATCACTAAACTATTCTGTATGCAAAAATCTATTAGTCTCTCCATTCGCTTTGCTTGTAATCTCTCCAGATCTTCCCATTACTCCTTGTCTCCCTACAATCTCATTCCCAATTCTTCCATTGATATCTCCTAGGATTATAGTGGGGTTGACCCTTCATCATATATCATTTGTAGTTCTTGCCAGAATTGTTCCTTTTCCTTCTTCATATCATTCTCTCCTGGTCCATATGCTATTATTATATCCAATTTCTCCTGACTCCCTCGTGCAAATGTTGCTTTCATTGACCTTTTACTCACTGCTTTCCACTCCACTAGCCTCTTCATGTACTCCGGACTTATCACACAGCCTACTCCTGCTGCGGCTCTTTCTCCCTCATCTACTCCACTATATAACAGCCCATAATCTTCTATTATTATTTCTCCTATTCCTTTCTTCTTTGTCTCCGTAATTGCCAATATTTCTATTTTATACTTCTTAATTTCTTGGATTAGTTCAATCTCCTTGCCATTTAAGCTCCTAACGTTCCATGTTCCTATTCTGTCCCATATATTTTCGTTTGTCCTAATGTCCATTGCATGTGTTGCTGCCGTTTTATCCTGTCCTGCACCTTTTTCATTTAATCATTTTTTGTTAGAGTTTTGTCTTGTTTGTTTTGTTCGGTGCCGTACTTCTCCAATTTACCAGTTTCTCTGCTCCAGGTCCATAGTTCCTCGTCGTATATCGTCTTCTGATATCCCACTTTGACTGACTTCCCTTTTGCTGCTTCCACCTTGGCTTGTTTCCTTATTAACATTTGAATCTTTCTTTCGAGACAGAAAATAATGTACAAACAATATAAATCATCCCAATTTCCGGAGTCAGAACCATCAGAATTTTTTAGTAAATTTTGACAGGCGCAATTTATTGCGTCTCTGGTTATTTCCATAAACTTTGGCAGCTAATGTTTTTTCTTAAACATTGATTAATTTACCTGTGTGAATGCTTATTGAATGTTACATTGAAATGGTTATTTTATATAAAATATTTCAGTGCTTTTATATGTAGTTTATTTATTAAAATAATATGTGAGTATAAGTTAGCTTAGCTTTCTAAATATTACAAATTGATAAATACCCAGTTTTTCGGTATTTACCCGATCCACATCACTAGGTAGACCAACCTAACTGTGGGGGTTTGTGTCATTACGATTTTCTTACCGCATCTGCATTCGAGCACTAATTCATATCCGGAAATAATTTTTCGTGCATTCCAACAACGTCCTAATTTGCCCTGGCGTCCCACTTGGGCAAATTAATACGACGTTGGAACGACTCAAAATAATTTCCAGAAAGAATTAATGCTCTTATGAAATTATATGTGAAAATATTACTAAAATCAAAATTATTGCTTGGTTAAAATTGAGTTTGCATTCTTACTTAATTGTTGGGTATAATGTAACACAAATATACATCAATAATGATGTTACATTTATTTTAATACTTAGTTATGCTCAACGACCTTTGATTAGTTCTAAAATGTCAATATCTTATTTTAACAGTACATAGTAACGTTTTGTAACTAAATATTCGTACTAAAATAGTAATTTACGATACAAGTTCGTAAAGCTAGTCTTGAGTCACAAGTGGGGCAAAGTTAAAATGCAAGTGTTTTAAGCTCCGCGAGTGACTAAAGATGCTTTACGCATGTGTATCGTAGAATATTTTATCTACGATATAATCTAGAAAACACGGTAAATATTAAAAGATATTTAAATGTAAATGAGGATTACTAGCAAACGGTCGTAATTTTGCGTGGTTAAAAATTTTAAAACATGTTGCCACTGTCTACATGAACGAATGAAAACATGTTATTAACAGTCTTAGATAAATGTTTAATGGGATATTTGAACGACTCAAAATGGCAGATAACACAACAGTCAATCAGAAACTGGACCAAAATTGACCACACAGTCATTAATATAGCCACTGTAACTGATTAGTGTCACTATTCAGAGAGTAGCGCAATCACATGACTAGTCGCCATATTTACTCCTTTAAAAATAAGCAGGCGCCAATTCAACTGTAAGAATTGAAACACTATAAATTTTAAACATATTAAAACAGTTTATTATTTCTTATGGCTTATTTGCGCACAATTAGACTACATATTTAGCGTATTTAACGGAATATGAAATTTGATCGTATTAGCAGTTCTAAGAATTTTGCACCAACGTAGGTACTACAAATTAAATAGTTACTAGCAGTCCAGTGAGACAAATGTCTCATTTAATAAAACAAAAAAGACCGTTTTGCAAATAGAACGCGTATTAAATAAAAACTGTACCCAGACCTGGAAGGTGTCAAAGTGGTTGCCTAACCGATCGACGTTTTAAGGCGCAGAGGGTCGCAGCTCCGTTTGGCTGCTGAAACATATTTTTAATTAATACGCGTTCTATTTGAAAAACGGTCTTTTTTGTGATTTCTCGAAAACCGGAAGTGTCACGTGACTGAAATTCGGTTCCTGAGCTGACATGACCATTCCAAACATATAACTTTCATAACTTTTTTCTCTATCTTTTACGGTTTGGCTGCTGAAACAGCGTCCCGGACAGACAAAACGGCGTCCCGGACAGACAAGTCTATTAGATAAAGGATTTAGGCATCAAGGGAAGTAAGTAGCTTTTACCAGTCGAGAACGAGTTTTCCAGGCCGAGCGAGCGAGGGCTGGCGAAGTTCGAGACTGGTTGTAGATAGTTACTTTCCGAGCATGTGTATAATATTTTTCTCCATGCCTAACAAAAATTTGAATAATTTTTCCTTTATAATTCCACGTTAATTGATAGAAAATTAATCTATTACAAACAAAGCAAATAGTTGCCTAGGGTTGAGTTGCTTAGTAGCAATTGTTTTTCAGTTGTTTCTCTTACAAAACTAAAATTACTGTAATAAGATGTAATTCATTTTCTTCCCTGGGGAGTAGGTTTTACCTGACTTCCCTAATGTCATGACAACCAGTAAACAAACAGTAAAATCAACTTACCTGCAATGGATATGTCAAAGTAAGTGTAACTTACTAGATGGGCATGGAGAAAATGTAATTATTGTAGTCCCAGCTGATTTTTCTATAAATTAAAAACCAATGTATATTTTTGCGAATTTTCTTTATTAATCCGTTTATGTACCCAAAATATTACAAAACACATCATTAACATAGCATATTTACTTACTTACAAATATGTGGAACAAAGAATCATTTTTACACTTTTAATAGATTATAGGATCCTTTTCACTGCTACTCCCATTTCTGCACTTTTACCGTTATGTGCCCCGAGTTCAAGTTATGCAATATATAGTGGCATTGTGAAAATAATCCAACGAATCATCATTGAAGCGTGGTAGCAGGTTTTTTACGTCTATTTTATTGTTGAAAATATCATCTTCATAGGTTTGAAACACTTTCTTGCATTTAAGAAAAATAGTATACTTCTAGTGAAGCATATCTTCCTTCGGGTTTTAGTAACTCAATCTGAAAAATAATGTTTTATTGTAAGCAAACAGACCTTTGCTTTCAAGACACCAAGAATTTGATGTTGAACACCGGTTTTAACCCTCCGTCGGGCGCAATAGTAGATTTTGCAGGTTCGGGTGCAATGCATCTCTTAGAATCATAAGCGGGAAATATTTTTAGCATATAAAATAAAGAAAAATGTGTTAAACGAAAAGTCATATTGTTTTATTCAAAATAAAATCATATTAATCGACAAATAGAGAAAGGTTAACAAATTCAAGTTAAAAATTGGTCCATATAATTGAAATTATAGTGACACTAGAAGATAAAATATGTTGTAATAGAAATAAGCAATGAGTAAGTGGTAACATAACAAAAGAATTTCAGTCAGATTCTTTTGTCACCTTCATATCTCTCAAACTTGGCTTTAAAACAATTTTCACAAATTATTATAGCATGTTCCGAGGGGTTACTCACAACGGGATATCCCGTGTACACTTGCCAGGAGATATCGGGAGATCTTGGGGATATCTAACGGAGGTCTGAGGAAATCTCAGTAGGTTTGAGGAAATCTTTGGAAATCTCGGGAGATCTTGGGGATATCTAGGGGAGGTCTGAGTAAATCTCAGGAGGTTTCGGGAAATCTTGGGAGATCTTTGGATATCTCTGGGTAATCCGGAAGTTTTTGTTCTGCCAGTGTTTTTTTAAACTTGTGTGCATGAGCCTACGATATGACGGACCGGAATGCGAGGGAAACAATGGGAACCAACATCGTGTTTTGAGGTTAAATTTGGAACCCATGACAGTTTTTGAAATTTTGTGTGACATCAAAATGTATATAATTAATAACATATTTAAAATTAAATAAATAAACTGAAATAGATATAAACAGTTGTAATATAATGAATATCTATAAAATTAATACCAGATGAGACAACATACCAGGAAGTCTCTTATGTTGATAAGTGATCAAAGAAGTTAAATGTCGATGACAGTTACAATATTTAATAGTTCATTTAAAAACTTCATTCTCTGCTAGAAAAACAATGGTCTAATTACTCGACTAAAAAGGCTTACATGTTTAGCAACAATATATGTAGATACACGATAACAATTTAGGATTCACTCTTGAAACATTTCTGTTTTTATTTTTAAATGCGCTATTGTTGACATAAATTGTCACTTCTTTCAACCTTATAACAAAAAACTGTTATGTCCTCGTGGTTAAGGCTAATTAAAGATGTTGTAGTGGAAATATATGTTTATTAAATAAATATAACTTAGACAGATCTCATACAAATACAAGTTACTGTTAACAAGAGCACAACTGGAATGTCTTAAAAACTAACCCAAAACCTTCGTCCGGGTACCTGCCTTTGTCCCTTAGGATAATCCGCAGTTACACAGCGTTGCCAAACCTCTGCTACACCACAAAAACAAAATTGTATGCTCATGCAAAATCGATATTGGAAACAATAAATTTAACAGTTACTGCTGGCTGCACAATCAATTAATGTAAAGCTGACTTGTTCATGTAGTATCTGTTATGGATAAAACTGAACTTCAAATGACTTTAGATTTGAATAAATGAAACTGATTTTGAAACATTAACACTAAAATAATTATTCAAACAAATTTGGCTGACTTGCAGTTTGAAAATTATTGAAAGAATGTTTTGTACAAAATGAATCACAATTCAGCGAGAATTATTGTTTCATTACAAAAGCTTTCATGTCATTAATTCTTTAATGAACTTCGTCGAGCCTTGATAATAGTTTTCGAACTGATGCATTGAATTCAGTAGGTAAGAGTGAATATAGAGGTTATTTTGGACCATTATATGAGAACCATCCTCAAAATTTTTTAAAAAAATTGTGCCGCAAAAAACATTGCTTTTAACTCTTGCAAAATGTGTTGCAGATAAAGTGAATTTGAAAAAAAAAACAAAGAGTTACCCCTAGTAATGACGGTAACTCCCAAAAAAAAAAAAATTGCAAGAAAAAGAAGACATAATATAGACATGACGGAGACGGAAAATACTAAGCGAAATATGGAAACCAATAGTACCACGGATAATGGTCATGCGTCCAGTATAATTAAAAAATGAATATTGTAAAACAGTATCGGATGGAATGCTAAAATCTGATATTTTAAGTAAAATATGAAATTTAGAAATAAATGTCAAATATGATATTGAAACGGAAATTATATGTGAGGTAATATGATTCATGTGTAATGGAAAAATTTTGATAAAGAAGATGTGTAAGTCTCCTAGCGGTACAAAATGATGGTTTGCTGGAAATTTTTACAAACATTTAAAAACCCATGAAATATTGGTAAAATCGGTGGCTGAGAGGGGAAACATCAATTCAATTTTGAATTATTTAACACCTGCAGCTGGATCTACATCTACAGGTCATAAAGCTGAAACTACTGAAAAATACAGCAATAAAACAACAAACATTACAGAAGAATCTCTTGTGGATGAAAATGCATCGGAACGTAGCCGGGAAATTATTGAATTTAATGAAAACGATTGCCAGGATTTTCTTCAAGCGGAGGGGCTATAGAGATGGGCCCCATCCGCACGAAAAATCGACGTGCCAGTTCCCAGTTATTCTCAGTCTCAGTGCAAACATCCTAAATATTTTAGAGCAGAAAGGAGAAGAAGAAAACGAGACAACCTCATAACACAAGATTACTGGGAAATTGACGACTTCTTCCCAGTTATTAACAAAGTAGAACTTTTAATCAATAAAAACAATGAATTAAAAAACATCTTTTAAAGAACTTGGAACAAGACAGTTTCACAGCTGCAAACACTGATACATGCGAAACGGATAAATTAACGCCCTTTTTAAATTTATTACGTAATCATGCCATTTCTAATGGGGAAAGAAATAAACATAAGTTTGACAATTCACTGAAAGAATTTTGTACGTACCTCTTTCTGATTGGTTGAAGGCTTCTGTACTAGTCTCTTTATGCTAATTTAAAAACATCATACCATCCGTTTCAACGATAACACGAAGGATAAATAACAATACAAACATAGAAGGAAATTTTTACTTTTAAGAACTTAAAAACTTTCCTTTAGAAAGAAATTTTTCACTGAAGATTTGGATCAGCGAAGATGCAACCGGTATAACTAACCGAATTCAGTATGATTCTAAAACGAATAAATTAGTGGGCTTTGTTTTGCCGTTGGATAAAGTGTCTACCACATGTTAACTCATTTTGTGTTTTATGGATGAGACAAGTAAAAAAATGTAGTGTGATACACGCACACAACTTCCTTTTACAGTGATTATTTTTAATTTTTAAGCATTTGTCAAAATTTTTCAAAAATTAAATTCTACAGAAACCGTACAAAATAGAGCGTTAGTTGAAAAGACAAATTTTCTCTAAAATTAAAAAATATAATAATACCGGATGTTCTATTTAAAATAGGAGTTAATAAAAAAATAGGAAAAAAACAACAAAAGAAACCCATTTTAGAGGTATTCATCTGGAAAATCTCCTGTTTCGCATCAATACACATTAAAAATGTAATAAAATGTAAAGTTTGAAAAAAATCATTAGATCTGTTTTTGGTAAAATCGAAAAAAACTGAAAAATTACAAGGGTAAACACCATACTTCCGGTTATGAGATTTTCTTCAAAAGCTTGCTGTCGCATTTAGATAGCACACAAAACTTATATATAAAGTTTCAACGACATACCTCTTCGTTTTGAGATATTCTGTTCACAGACAGGCAGACATATTTTTTGGGTTCAAGGGACTCTAAAACTTGAAGATCTGTTGAAAACTCAATTTCGAATTTTTGCGGTGAATCCAATACTTCCTTTATCGTAAAAGGAAGTAAAAATAACAAATTTTGTCTCTGCAATACAAAAATCTATTTGTAAAAACCACTGATTGTGGGAAATATGAAAACAATATGCAATGCTGTGAAGAGCAATATTCAGAGGGTTGTAGAGCCTAGTAAGCATACAAACTTCTCTTTGCACTACTAAAAATTTTAATAGATGCAAATAGTTTGGGAATTTGACAAAATTACAGGAGATCTTGGGGAAATCTTGTGATATTTGCGACAATCGCGAGAACTTTTGGGAGATATGAGGGAAATCCCAGAGGCTCTGGAGAAATCTGGGGAGAACTCGGGAGATCTTGGGAGATCTAGGGGATATCTCGGGTGATCTGGGGATATCTCGGGATATCCATAGAAAATCTAGGAGGTCCAGGGCGGTCTGAGGATATCTGAGGGAGATCCCAGGAATTCTTTTACGCGAGGATATCTCCTGTACACTTAAATCCTTGGTCATTGACCCCTCGGCATGTTCCAAACACAAATGTACTTTACAATCTTTACAAAAATATTTAGAATATCGTTATTTCTTGTTGTTTGTACAAAGTCTGCAACGTTTTCTTTTATTTGTGCCAGAAGTAGAAGGAGTTTCTTCCGTTTCGTGTTCATCAGATGGCGTAAATGTTTGAAGTTTTTGCTGAAGTGTTATGGGATACCTTTCTTTTTTATTGCTCTGCGGCTAAGTTGGTGAGCTACTAATTCTGTTGCCAAATCTTTCAAAAATAGCCGTCTTTTTTTACAGCTCTAACATATTCATTGTAAATAATTTGTGCATTAATGCCACTAACATTTAGCGTAATAAAAAATACCACCAAAGGGCATCGTCTAGTGTTCCTTTGCAAATTGAAAGTAGCACACACTTTGTCAACTAAATCGAGACCTGATTTAGTAGCATTATAAAATGTAATAATTTTGGGTTTGCGATCGTCTCCTGTGCTTTCATCAATAGCGTTGTCAAAATGGAGACTAGATATTAATACTACATTTTTTTTTTTTTTTTGGAACGTAGGACACAATTGTTGCATTCTTTGGAAATCTAAACAAGCTTGTTTTTTGTTCCCTGCTTTTGGTGATGGCAAACTGTGGAAGTAGTTGTCCCTTGCTCTTTTTTATGGTACCAACATACAACAATTTCTTGGTGCTGAGAAAATGTACAAATTTTATATCAATAAACCAATTGTCAGCTGTTATATTGCGTCCGGCGCCATAAATTGGCTGCGAAAGCCTTTCCACTTCGTCAGATGGCTTATAACTGGTTTTAAAGGGTTCTTTAGGTTGTCTACTCCTATATATTTCCAAATTGTGAGTATACCAAACTATAGCATCCACTAATGCAAGTATCTAGATACCATACTTATTCGGTTTAGACGGTATATACTATTCTCTCTGAAACCAGCTAGCATCTCATCAATTGCGACATTTTGTCCGGGTGAGCAGCTGTTTTTACAATTATCAACAAAAATTAAAAAGATGCCCCGAGTAGCGCCAAGCTTGTCCTTTACGAGTAGTTCTGTCGTCAAATCTGATTGCACGAAGGAGAAATTTGAACGTTTCAAATTCATTACTAGGCGCAACATCTCGACACCAAATTTATTGTCACCCCACAGATCTTCTAAACCCATTCTATTAGAGTGAAGTACTCTGGCAAGGTACAGAAGACCGATAAAAGCATTCAGTTTGACAATTCCGCTAATTTTGCATTTCGTTCACGAATATATTGTGGCCGAATGATTTCAATATATTCATTTGTATGTTGCATAATTCTATCCAATGTGTGATCGTTTATAAAACATTTCCAGCATCTAAACTAGTTCTGGCCTCCTTTGCAGTTCTTATTACATCCGGCTGACCGGAGGGTTGGCACAGCATTCTGCTTAAGTAATTTTTTGCACAGTTTTGCTCAAATTGATCTTTTCTAAAATGTACCTACAATTTTTATACAACTTAAATGGTATTTGGGCAAATCGTTACATACTACATATAAATATCTCAGAGGTACAAGGGGATCAAGTCTTCCTTTCAGCATTTGCACTCTCCCGAGGCAATAAAAATAGTATACGATCGGATTCCGAATGATTCGCACAATTTACTGCACAGCGACAAGGCATTTTTACACAAAATCAAACTGGAAGCGACTGCACTGAATGCACTTTAATAGGCATTGTGGCAGCTGGGGGAGTAAAAATGGCCGCTCCCATATAAAACACTGGTGCAATTGATTGTTCTACCCTCTGAATAGAGTGACACTAACTTTGTGGCACTATTTAGGGGCATTCAGCATTAGTGGTAATTGTTCATACAAGAAATGTATAACCCAGAACATTAGCAATTGGCGCAACTTAACCTTTACGAAAAAACTATTTTTTAAAAGCATGTAATTAACTGCACAGTATATTAACATAAATATTGTAAAATAAATAAATTTATTATAAATGAAATAATACATTTACACAGCAAAAATTGTAAGTACTTAATACGTAGATGCAGAGTGAAATATTAAATTCTTCTCGGGTGTTTTAATTTTCTTCTCAATAGCAATATTAGATTGCATGTATTTAATACACTATATGCACTGTAAAATATTAACATTTGATTAATTATTAAAATTTTTATTATTCAGTAAAAATAATAGATTTTCAGGGCAGTATAATAAGTAGTACACTTTTTAATGAATATTTTGAGTTATAATCCCAAAGCTGAAAATACAAGGACTGGCACTCACCATGTATATGCAAGTCTTTCGTCTTAAATGCGCACCATTCACCTATGCAGGAGTAGAAAATAGTTGGTTTTCACGTTTGTTCTTTGAAGGGCCCATAACTCGTCATAGCTGATCACTATTAAGTTTTAGTTTGTTTTCTGTTAGCAACCAACACAGCGGTAATTTTTTACAACCACTGATTTGTGTTTATGTTAATATATACAGGGTGTTCAGTAAAGGTGTTCCGTAAATTTAGATATAGATTCAGCGATGAAAACCATGCATAAAAGTTCATATAAACATGGGGGGTTAAATGCCTCTAAGAAGATATTTAACATATTACTTTCGTTTATTACATAATTTTTTAAGCAGACTGTTGCAAAGGTATTTCAATACAACAAAAATAAACTAACAACAATAAATTACTCTAACAATTGTTGAAAGTGGCCCCCTTCCACTTGAATACACGTATGTACTCATTGTTCCCAACTTTGACAAACTCTGTCTAAGACTTCAGGTGTTCTTCTAATAATAGTTTCACATGCATTACGTATTCTTTGCAGAAGTTCCTTTCTAGTATCTACTGTGCGAGCATAAACTATATTTTTTAAATGGCCCCAGAGATAATAATCGAGTGGATTTAAATCGGGCGATCTTGATGGCCATGGGACCGGCCCTCCTCTGCCAATCCATTTTTGGGGATAATAATTATTTAGAAGCTGTCGTACATTTAACGCAAAATGGGCAGGGTACATTTTCTAATAACATTGGTAATGATTCTTGCAAGAAACGTTCGTATATGTTACCATTCAATCTAGTAGGCAGTTCAAACGATCCCAAAAGTTCAATTATGCCGCATCAAATATTGATAAAAAATCCTGAGGGATGTTTCCCATGAATTCTAAAGATTCTAAAGACTAACCATGTATACATCAGATTTCTACAGTGAGTCACCCCTTCAGATTAGGTATGTGACCTGTTCTTACTCCATGGCTCATCTTTTTCTAGGGCGTCGTATACCTTGTTTTCTTTTTGTATTTTGTACATTTTTGGGATTTTGCCTTCTTTAATCTTGTTCTTCTCTAATTTTGTTGTTAACTGCTCACATATATATGTAATTCTTTTATGATGTTTTCTTTACATAAATGTGTTCTTATTTATTGCATTTGTTAACATCTTCAAAAGTTCATCTCTCTGACTTTCTTATGGTCCTTGTCGGTTTTGCCATTGTTTTGTAAAAGTTAATTTAGCTTACTCTTCTGCACAGTTTTTTGAAATGTAATATTTTAAAAAACTGAAATACACAGACATGGAGTTTTGCTGTATCCTCAAAGCTTAATACAATATTTACCTATCATGTTTTATAAATTTACTGAGCATGTATTAATTTTACCGTGCAGCATACAAGATGTACAGTCGCGGAATTAAAAATCCGGGCGAGTCTTATAGAGGATTTTTGCAATTTTTGTGTTTCTAGGTTAGCAATTGACAGTTAAACAATGCAAAGTGAATGCAACAAGCTATTTAATTTTGAGTTTGACGAATTTCACCAGGTAACATGAATAGTAAAGTAAAGTAAGGTATACACTGAATCATTTTAAGTGCCCGGATTTTTAGTTCCACGACTGTACCTAACATGTATAATATTTACCATTACCAAGTTACCATTAACAAGCATCTTATATATGGTACAAGCACCATTCTTACCGAACGTATATTATTATTACAGTGCACAATATTCAATTACAAGCTCAACATGCGAATGAATCACTGAACACAGCTTTTTTCTATGGATCGTTAAATTTAAATACATCAACATTTACTTTGCTTTAATTATCATTATCTTGCATTACTAAAGTTGGATTTGATCTACTTTTGTGGGTGACCCTTTCCAGTATAAACCGCTGCAACTCTTTCTTATCTATATTCTTCTTTTTCGAGCTTCTTAGTTCGTCTAAGCAGTTATTGAGAGCGCAGGTCTTAGTAGACTGATTCAGTTGATTCTTTTACCTGGCTGTGGACTTCATACCCGCAAAATAAGATCAAATCCAACTTTATTTCATACCTAGCAGTACTAACTTATACTGAGAAATGTAATTTTGCAATCGATATAAATACAGTGGAAATAATACCAGCTAATGTGTTATTTATATAAAACAAATTGGATGAAGTTTTTTGAAGCATTACAGTTGGTCAAATCACTGCTGTAGTACAGGTTATTATCAAAAATGCTATAGTAAAACACACTGAAACAATTTAAAAATTATTGATAATAGTGTGCGTCTTCATTGCTTATTCTTTTTTTCTAATGTTATATTCCATAATAAATAGTATTTATATAACTAAGTGAATTAGTAATAAAACACATTTTCTTGTGGTAAACCTGAGGAAATCGCAAGGAAAATGTAAGAATAACAAATTAAAATTAGCTTTTAAATACTCTCGTTTTATACTCTCTGGTATATTACCTATGAAACATTTGTTGAGTACATCATACAATTTTACTGCAACTTTAATTGTCTCATTGATCGCGTGTCAGTGTAACAGAAAACTCACAAAAATATACGCAGACGATGTAATCCTGATCACAAACAACGACAGGAATTTACAAAGAGCAATAGAGGTATGGAAGAAAGAGCTTGGTAAAGTAAACCTAACCATTAACATTGGTAAATGTAAAGCCATGAAAGTTAGTAAAGACAGGACACCAATGAATATGATCACACTGGAATAATAGATTAAAAGAAGTGGAAAAATACACATACCTAGGCACAATTACTACAAGGGATGGAAAATGGGAACAAGAAACAATCAATCGAATAAAGCTAATAAAATCTACTACGCCATCAACAACAGAATTATAGGAAATCAAGCGTACAGTACAGTATATCTACCAGTACTTACCTACGTGGCAGAAAATTGAATACCAAATTATAAAGTAAAATCAAAAGGCGACAGATATGAAGTATCTACGTAAAGCAACGGGATACACAAGGAGGGACATGGTGAACAATATTACTATAAGAGAGTTAATGGAGGTTGAATCGGTGATGAGAAAAATCAGAACAAATAGCTAAAACGCTATGGACATGTATGCAGGATGAAGGAGAACAAAAACCCAAGAGTGGTTACAGAGATGAAAGTAGAGGGAAAACGGCATAGGGGTGGACCAAGAATTACATGGGAGAAGCAGATGGAAGTGACGGTGAGTGAACGCAGAAAAACCATAACGGAAGTAAGAGTCCTAGCAAGGGAATATAAAAAATGGGTTCAAAATAGTGCAAAACAGTAAAAGTGATAGACCACCCCATGCCCTAGGGGCATATAAAGGTCAGCCAAAGAAGAAGACGAAGAAGATCTCTGCATCGTATTTCCCTTGGCAGTTTAGTGTGCACCTAAGCATTTTAAATTGTAGACTCATTCGACTCTGCTTATGTAGATATTTGTGTTCCATTTATATTCGCTACTACCTTAATTTTGGTTTTATCAACATTGATCTTCGTGCTTCTTGCTTTCAATGAGTTAGTCCAATTTTCTAAATTACGGCGTATTTCCTCTTCAGTACCAGCAGTAATTACAAGATATTTCTACCCATTGAATGTTTGTATGTCCTATGAAGAACTTCGTGGTTGATTGCCTAACTTTTCTCTTGATTTGTTCCAGTTATCAGTATGAACAGAATTTGGCTTAGTTGTTTTAGTTTTCTTCAGTTTTAAGTTTGTCAGATTCCTGTCACTCTGTATAAACTTCTGATTAAAGATGTCAGCAGGTACCCGGACCGACCCGGGTATATTTTCATGACCCGGGTACCTGTCTAGTAAATTATACAATTTCCAGAAAGTCAGCCTTTCTCGGAGAAGATTATAAAAACTTAAAAACAATAGAAATAAGCTTTAGAAAAACACAATCATGCAGTAATAACAAGAATCACCCCATCCTATACGTTTCTTGTTTCATATAAGGCAATAAATCTGCTTCACAGAAATGTTCAATCCGTCAATACTACTATTAAATCGCTTCAGTATGGGATCAAGTAAAATAAACATCCTCTGTGTGATGTTGATGCTGCTACCAATTTCGGATAAAAAGTAACATACTGGAATTTGATAGCACTTGGAAGTGTAATAGTATATTACATACCGAGGTGGAAAGTGTTTCATTACTGTCAAGAGATTAAGTAATTAACCGAGACGCAAAGCGTCTGAGACAGGAATGAAACTTTTCACTGTGGTATGGATACTATTTTACTTACAATCGGTTTTTGTCATTATTTATTTAATTAGGTAAGTTTTAAATAATACGTATAATACAATTTGTGTAATTATTAATGTTGGTACCTGATTTGCAAGAAAATTTAAATGTCACATTGCAGCATCAATAAAAATGTACTTTTTATTTTTAATTATTAGATCACATAATTTTTGCCGATTTTAGATGTAGAAAAAATCTTGTGTGTATTTCGAACGCAAAGTGTCATGTCAATTTTCAGCGGAGCGCGGCAACAGTCTCTCAAGCGGCAATAACCAACTTTGTGGTCTTAATACACAATATACTATTTTAAACCTTTGCAACTACACTTGGCAATGTAACACCTTTGCAGTTCTGATATTTTTTATTGCCCTTTTTTTATATTGGAATTATTAATTCCACATTCCAATCCTTTAGAAATCCACTACCCAGGTCTCCCAAAAGTGACATTCTTTTTTGTCTCATTTCTTTCGACTTCTCACTTTACTTTGAAGTTCTTAATCTTAGTAATGACTAGGGTGCCTTGATGTCAATTTGATGTATTTGTCAAATTGTCAAGGCACCCTAGTGATGACCTCTCATCTCTTTCATAGTGGTTGTTTCTATTAAGACATCTCTTTGTTTTTTAGTTCATCATTGAGGTCATTCGACTAGGATGGCGTTACTTGAATCTGTGCATAACGACCCTTGAAAGTACTCTTTTTGCCTCTCTTCAATAAATATCGGCTCATCTCTATCTTTTATATTTTTCGTATTTTGTTGCTTGCCTATTCAATATCTTCAAGACCTTATAGAATAATTTCTAGTTTCCTCTATTTCTTATTTTCATTTCTAAAATCTTCTCATGACTTCGGTGTTTTTTTTTTCGATTATAATTTTTTTACTATTTTTTGTTGCTCTTGGTTAGCCTTGTATGACTCATTTTTTGTTTTATTTCCGAGCTTGTCATTTATTTTTGTAATTGCACACTAATTAGTTTAAAATTTAACCAAATTTTGTATAGTAATATTTATACCCATTCGGAGTCACGTGATAATCTACTAACTGTACGTATGTGGATTCTTAAAAATGCAATTTTAGGGTAATAAATGACATTTCGTTTTGTAGGTTATCGTGACATCTGCCAATTTCTAAAACAAGATTGCTATGAGTTTTTTTCTCTTATACGAAATTAAACTGATTTTACATGTTAAAGAACACAACATAATGTGTCGTAAAACGTAAATATAATAAGATACGTCCGCTGCTACATTCAACACCTGCTGAGTATAGCAATTTTAAGTCAACTTGTTCATGAATACTGTTATAGAACTTATTGATCGATTTTTGCCATTTGAAGCCTATTTCCTTGCACCATCTATTTAGGGAAGAAACTGAATATCAAAAATCTCCTCCAGATTCTTCAACCTAACGGTTCTTTAGGCTTTCCATGGTTACAAATTCTTTAGATACATACATTTTATATTCAGTGTCACTGATGGAGTTTTTGACTGCTTTTTCGACTTCAGATTTTGCATTTTTCACTTTCTGGCTCATATTTTCAGTAAATTATACTCTCCGAGACATTTAACACAAGAGAAGCTCGGCGAACGTGTTTAAGGTACCTGGTATTCCGTATTCTTAGACGTTGTTCATTACGAACAAACAAACAAACTTAAACGAAATATACTATATAATCTGACAGATTAGAAACGTCAAATTTTAAAATTAATTTTATTAATTGACATGCCTTTTTTCGAATTTCTTCCATTTCATCTATTTTGCTAAAGATGAACAGTGGCAGACAAAAGTCATGTGACTCCGAATGGGTATAATTTTGACTATAATAGAAACAAAATCGTCTTTTTAAATATTTACTGTTACAAATGTGGAAACCATAGTCAAATAAAATATTAACTTTTTTTTCAATAGTATGTATTAGGGATGTCGGCGGGTACCCGGGTACCCGGGTCGACCCGGGTAATAGTCGACCCGGGTGTAGTTTCAGGACCCGGGTACCCGACTAGTAAATTATGCAGTTTCCAAGAAGTCTGCCTTTTTCGGAGATGATAAAAATAATAGCAATAAGCGCTAGAAAAACATAACCATGCAGTAATAAGAAGAATGGGATGGGGTGATCCCATACCACATAATGTTTTTTGTTCATATAAGGAAGTCAATAAAACCGCTTCACGGAAATATTCAACCCGTCAATAGTACCATTAAATTGCGACAGTATGGGATGAAGTAACATAAACATTCTGTGTGTGATGTTGATTGATGCTGCTACCAATTTCGGACAAAAAGTCACGTACTTGAATTTGATAACACTTGGAAGTGTGAAAATACTTACGATTAACAGACGACTTGCAGTTTGAATTGGCGAGTAGGTACTATTTCAATTTAGTTCAATTTAAAACTCGCGGCGTAAAAGAAAGCAATTTGTAGTTACTTCAGATGTTCAGATGTACACTAAAATTTTTGTTATATATTTCGGGTACCCGGGGGTACCTGGGTTTTGCTTTCGGGTACCCGGGTTTGATTTTAGACCGGGTACGACATCCCTAGTATGTATGTATGTATAATCTGTAACCTCATTTACCTTCCGGTGTAGAGGCTGGTGTTTTATGCGCTGGCATCTGGCGGTGGAATGCTCAACTTGCCCCAGATTCGGGATACAGAGTTGGAGCGCGCCTTTGGTGCTTGCACAGTGACCATTGTGTGATGTGTGATTCTTGGTGAAGTGTTGACCTTCTTACTCTATCTCTTAGGTCTGTGGATCTGGGTAGAGCACAGTTAATTCGGTCCGAGTCAGTTATTATAATTTTTATATCCACTTTGGCTATGAAATGTAATGCATTATTTTTCTTTAGAAATTGTATTTGTTTGTTTTTTTGTTATAAATTCTATAATTTGCTTGACCTATAAATAGTATATTATTACACGAGCATATAATGGATGCTATTATTACACGAAGATGGCTTTTAAATAACGAGCGAGCGAAGCGAGCGAGTTCTTTAAGCCATCTGAGTGTACGCTATTTTATTTACAACTACTTTATTTACATTCATTCCAGAAAATTTTTGTATGCGATATCATAAGTTTTCTTCGACTTTTTTGGGAGTAAATTTTGTGTAGCTTGTTTGCCGGCTTGGCGTACTTCAGGGGGAATACAGCACTATTGTCGCTATCGTTTTCCATTTTAGGTTTGGGAGGAAAGAAGTGTAAATTATTATTTTCAAACTGACAGACTGGTAACTGTCAACTTGAAAAAGCAGTTTATGGCCTGTTTGATTATATGCACATAAATCCGTATTAGCGATGTAATTATGGTGGTATCCATGCATTTATGGCGGTATCGATGTAATTATGAAATATAAACAACAGGCATTGTGATTTTAGTTAATAATATATATAATTTTTTGACAAATAATCGCAAAATAACAACGGTATTGTTTAACAGTTGTAAATAAATGTATTATTTTTATTTAGAAATATGATTTTTGTTTTTCCAAAGAATATTACTTGTTGTTATTCACTACACTTTAATTCTGAAATAAATGCATTTAAGATAAAACCAGACCGCTTGGTTTTTTTTACAAAAAAAAACAAGTTTTGTAAAAAAAACATTTTTTTTTTTATGCATTACGACGTGGTACATATTCCATAATTTGTCTTTTTATTTGTACATCTTCCATTCTCATTACAAGTCTTTGATTATGGTTTTTAAATCTGAGATATCCAGCTCAAGTCTTATGTTGTCTGCATTTCTTTTGTAATCACGAAGTGTATATCCTACTACGAATCTCGGGAACTTCATTTTTCATATTTCTATATTTCGTTCTTGCTGTCATCTAACCATAGAGAAGGGTTGGCACAGCCATTATTTTATAAAACTTTAGGAGAGTTTCCCATCTTTTACCTTTTAGAATTATTTGCACAGTTCGAAGTACGTAGTTGATTTATAAAAATCAACCCATGTTAAATGTTATATTAACTTTTTTTTAAGTGAGCACATTGTAGTGATGTCCAGGGTGTTTTTGACTGGCACTTAAAGATCACAAACTGATTTTAAATTAGAACGATCCATAAAAGTATCAATTTTTGAAAGGCCTTCGTAGTATTCGAACTTGTATGTACCTATATATACATTTACATTGTATCCGATGACATTCACAACAGAGAAGTAAATGTTTGTTATAAATAAAAATAAAGTGACGCTATAAGCGAAATCGAATTGTGAATTATAATGTAGCCAACAATGTATGTTGATAAATAATTTCAGTAGATGTAAGTGAATGCACGCAAAGAGGCAAAACCGACAAGAACATCACTGCTCACCACAAGCCAAACAAAGGTCAAGCTGATCTTTAGCTAAATTTACCATTGGTATTTTCCTATGTATATTGTTAATGCTATCCAACACACTGCATATGGGCAGGTGTGTGTATATTTATATACTCAAAGTATAATTTTTGTATTTATAAACCTTGAAGAATTTCTTATGAAGTCCAATGTACCAACCGCATTAAGGCACACGAGCAAATGACAATTTTTTACTGCAATTCCCGGATTGCACTCGTCCCAATAATGAAATAACTTGACAGCAATTGTGTTCTGGCATTTCGTAGTTTATTACTTACAAAGTGAAACTGCAGCAGGTAATCTTATGAGTTATGAATTGCTTGAAAACAATATTTGCAGATGGCTTTGTTCCATGCAGTGTGAATAATTGCTTTTATTCGCAACCATATATGTAATAAGATCATTACGGACTTTTAAAAAGTTGGAAAATGAACTATTCCCAACTTAACTTTCCAACCGGTCGGAAAAGTGATTGCCGGTTGGAAATGAATCCATTCCCGACTGCTATGTAGGTAGGGACAATGGAAATCTCGTTGATCCATTCATGCGCGATCCATTCCCGACCGCTAAGTAGGTAGGGACACTGGGAATCTCGTTGATCCATTCATGCGCGTCACATCCTGTCGTATAATAATGTTTCCAATTATTGTTTAGAATAAAGTGGTTGCGAATAAAATAGTATACATACCACCGTGAAAAGTTTCAATTCTGTCTCAAGATATAGTTCACCTTGACGCTACGCGTCTCGGTTAACTACTTAATCTCTCGAGCGGAATGAAACACTTTCCACCTCGGTATGTAATATACTATTCTCTCATTTTGTTTTGGAAAACTTCACTTGTTGTGGTCAGTGTTTTCCAGCTTGCTGGAATTATTATTAAGCTTTAAAGCCATTAGTAGAAATATCCTCATTGATGACATGTCAGAGTTTCCGAATGACTCATTTTTAGTCCATAATTAACATACTTCCTTTCAAATCATTACTCTATACTGGCCTGTTTCTTGTATTCTCCCCTTTTTATGGTTTTATTTTTGTCTTAAGATTACTAATTTTTGATTTGTACTGTTGTTAGTAATATGCATGAAAAGGCTTTTTCCGTTGAACGTTTCTTTATGGGTTTCATTAATGTATAGAGAATCGTTTATTAATGACCTTTATTAATGAATGATTTTTTATTAATGAATTATTTTTAAAAATCTGTTTATGTTGGTGGCACTGCAAGTCTATGTCAAATTCGAGGTTAGCAGGTTACAAACTGACGCAAAACCTAACCTAGTAACCTCGGAATTTGACATAGACTTACAGTGTCACCAACATAAACAGTGCCAACCCAAGAAAAAAAATCACAACCATTTATGGTCACCCGGTACCATTAATGTCAAAACTTGAAGTTTCAAATTCTTTTCATGGAATACAATTAGATTTTCTTCTAATTAATACTATACGATCAACGGAAAAATATTGTAACTTACTCGTATGTTAATCGGCAATTAATAATCTCTACAATTAACATGCGAGCGCTAGCGAGTACGTCAAAATGTCTCGATTATTAATTGCTCTCATTAACACACTTATTTGTTAAATAACTATTTGGTAACTGATTTGACACGATTATGTGTCAGTAGCTCAGACCCACTTGATCACAAGAAGTAGTAAATTTTCAACAGTAATTACATAAGTGGTGATAATTTTTTGATAATTTTAACTAGATTCACGAATCTTTGTTCTACGAGTGGGATTTCTTAATAGCAACAAAGATGAGTGCTAATCTAGTTAAATTAAAAAAAAAATTATTACCACGAATGTAATTCGGCGTGATTATTTTTTAAACAGTCCAAGTTGTAGATAGGGTTTGATGGAACTTCCAGATGAGTGTCCTGTTATTTTTAACAACTGCTGCTCACCTACTCCACTTTTAGCTAGTTGTGTTACAGCAGAAGAACGATTTGAATGGTTTGTGAAAAAATAGTCGCTGTAATCAGCTACTAGCAAATAGTCAGTGTAATTTTAATGCTATTGGTCGATTTGAATTGTTTTCTCATTACTGTTGGCTGATAGGATTGTTTAAAAAATAATCATCTTTATTCCTATGAGTCGCATCTAAATTTTCGGTATCTACTTTGTTGCCACATGCCTGCACTTTCTTCCTTGCTTGCATTTTCACTTTTGCTTCATGGACATTGTCATTTAAGAAAATGAGGGGCTTTTGACTTTAAAGGGATTGTCGAAAACACTTTGTTAATTGTCTCTTTGTCTAAAATAATTTTCAAAATTACGCTTGGGACAATAAAATTCGCCATTCGCATTTCGGATTCCGAAACTAATAATACCTAGTAAACACGTCCCATGAATCGTAGCAAACTCGAAAATATTTACTTTTGCTGAAAAAATATTTCAAAGTATTTAGGATCAATAACAATTCCGTGGAAAGTAATAGTTAACAAAAATAATTTACTTACTCATTTGTTTTATAGATAATTCATATAAACACTGACATGGGAAATTCCCTAAATGAACAAATAAAACTTACCTCAAAATATGTACTTCCGTGCGGTGAGGGCTGAACAACAGCCCTGAAATGCTCTAAAACACTATTGAAACAAGGTTATAAGCCCAAAATTTACTTTCAGGTTTATTTGTACTTGCGATGGGATAAATATGTGCTGTTAATAATAAAAGATTAAAAATGCACAATTAGAATTGAATGTGTTTCTTATGAAATGCCCTATGTATGGACAAAAGGTTGATTTGTCAATTAATTTCAAGCCTTATGGGAACATGCTTTTAAGTGGGCCCATAAGAAGCTCACGTCACTATATCATTGTAAATGTGTATAACTGCGGAACCACAAATTAATTAAAAACTGTAATTTAATAACCTTGATCCATAAATTTGGTATTGAACTTTGATGGAATGGTAGTCGTACAGAATTAGGGTTACACAAACTAAATATTTATAGTGCAGTTTCCATTTTAAAAAATCATTTTGCAGTTGGGAAACCCAGACCCACATAGGCGCCTACATTTCATACTTGAATATTTTTGAATATGTATTTGTGCAGGCATTTATTATTTTTAAAGCAACTAAAATACCGTTACAGAATTTCAATACAAATTAAATATTTAATAGGAAAATTAATTGGATGTTTGGAATATTACCATATTATTTTAGGTTTGAGTAGATTTATACAGTCATATAACTCTGCAAGATTCAATAGTTTTCGAATAATACAAACCGAGAAATATTTATGCCTACCAAACGAATCTTTAATGCATTGTACTGAAAAGCAATGCCATATGAGACTCTCTTTAATAGCAACAGCACAGTTTTGTGGAGACTTACACACAGAGGTCGTTGAACTGGAAGAACTAAGCTTATCTTGAGCCACTGCTATAACTCCCAATAGAATTAGTTGATTGTTACCTGTTCAAGGATCCTTTTATGTCTATATAATTTTAAAACTGTTAACTTAGTTGTCAGGTGTTTTAAACCAGTTACTGTGACTAGTAGGATTTATTTCCAAATTTTTCAGTGTGCCTGAATAAATAATAAGAACTCATAAAATAAATACATGACTCCTTTATTAAATTCTACCATATTTGTAGTGAATGCACCTGGTTGTTTTGAAGTTTGAGCTATAGATTGTTTCTATTAAAATAAGCGATATTGAGGTGTTAATGTTTATTATAGCATTTTTATTAGTCCGTATATTAACATTTTCAAATTTCCAGCAGCAAAGTTTAGATTTATTATTTATATACAGGATGTCGTGTTTTTCCCCCAATTTTCTTTTAGTTAGTAAATGTTATACTAATTAAAAATACACTTCTCAAGTAGCAACAGTTTAAAACAATTAGCTGTTTTTTATGATTTGCCAAAAATTAGAACAGATGATGTTAAATTAAAATTTGGTATACTCAAACTTGTAATCAAAAACAATTATTCCAGTAGCATACATTCTTAAACAAAAGAAACACACCTCTCCATGTTTCCTATAGAGAATTTTATAGGTTCACCGTTGAGTTTTGCAAAGAAAATCCAGATTGCTAAAATTTTGATTAGGTACTTACTCTGTTTAAAAATTGCTATTTTTTTATTGTAGAAAACTACGTTTTACTATTATTTAATAAACAGGATTATAAGAATCTGCAAAGGGGTTTACACGGAACTTTGTTCATGCAAATTAGAAAAATTTGCACATAAAAAAATGCCCGCCGGGTTACGAACTCCACGCTCCCAGGCGAATATTTTGAGACGAGTTTCTGCTGCGTTATAAAGCATTATACTATTCTGTCAAATTTGTGATGTTTACCATGTATCTGTTAGGTTTCATTTTCGCCAATGATAAAGCCTCAGCTATGTGCAAATTATTACTCGTATCTTTTGCAAATAGAAAAGTGAAAGTTGTGACGCTAAATACGCAGAATAAACACCTATTGGACTCAGAAGCGACACTCGCGGCGGCGGCTTTGATGTTCGAGTAGCCGATTTCAGCTATGGCGGCCATATTGAAAGAGAGTAGATCAAGAATAAGAGGTTAGCAGGTTTGGTTTTACGTCAGTTTTGACACAGACTGACGCAAAACCTAACCTGCTAGCCTCGAATTTGACATAGACTTATAGTGCCACCAACATATTATTCTTGATCTACTCTGTTTCAGTATGGCCGCCATAGCTGAAATCGGCTACTCAGCATCGCCGCTAGTGTCGCTTTTGCTGTGCTAAATAGTTTGAAAAATCAAAGGCAACTAGGGGTAAAAATAACATTCCTAGTAATACTGAAACAATAAAAGAAAAGATTTGGTAATTCAAATTAAATCAATTTGCAAATAAAAAGTATTCCAGACGAGATTCGATTTCAGGGCTTACAAAAGGCATTTCAAAAGTAAATGAGCATGCCACGCGCGTCTCATCTGTCGATCGCACTCTGTCACGGAACTGTGCTTAATAACAGCGTTCAGCAACTGCATTATAATGAACAGCTTGCTCTTGCCTATCTTTGGTTTTTTACAATAATTACTCTGCATCTGTTGGTTCCCATTTTTGTCAGGTGTAAAGCCTAAGCTATGCACAAATTAATACTTTTATCTCTTCCTCAGTTAAAGAAAAAATAGACAACAGTTTTATTTTTTAAAGCTGCCGACCCTGTATATATTTGATCGAAATTTTCTCGGTTTCATGCCCGGTAGACAGATAATCTGCATGCAAAATATCGTCTTCCTCCAAGAAATAGTTTTTGAGCTATACTGCCAACAGACAGGCAGGCAGACTGAATTGAGAAAACCTGTTGTTCGTCATCTTGCGATCCTGAAATAAGATCTGAAGAAATCTCGGAAGGCGATTTTTTTTTGCATTATAATACTTCCTTCGTTTTTTAGACGAGGGAAGTAACAATGGGAAAGCAAATGAAATTAATCACTTCACAATCTCAGTTTAATGTTTTTGCTAATTGGCAGATTAAAAAAAACAACAAAATTTACAAGACTTCTTAACACTGATTTTGTTCCAAAATAAAACAGAAACGTGCTTTAATAAAAAAATAATGAATTTTGAAAAGGTTTACTTGAGCACAAACATCTCAGAAGCGGGTACCAAATTAATTGAAAAATTTCTAATAATGATTTTTGTGCAGAATTTAATGGTGAATCCAAAATATATATTATTCGAAGGAAAAGTTGCAGGGGCGTAGGTTTTTGGTTTGTTTAGGTAATTTATTTTAAATTAAAAACCTGGTATAATTATGTGTACGTCGTACACGTTCTTATTACTGTGTGAATAAACTACGATTTAATGTATTTCAGTTTTGTATCAAAAGTTTAATTCAAGCAGAAGTGCTGTTAATATAGTGCAGATCCTAAAAGTAGTGTGGGATTCTTCATTACATAAACAAGAATTACAACGCTTAAGGTTATCTAGTTTATTTATTGAAATTTGCATACGTTTTAGAAAGGTACTAAGTAACTTTTTACTGTTTTAAGATAAGCAAAAATGTGGTTAACTCTCCTGAAACTTAATTAATTTGAATTTTTTTATTGTATCAAGAAATCTTATTTTGATGCATATTGCAATGAACACAATTTAAGCCAATACAATTATGATAGGAATTAATATAATTCAAGCATTGCAAATATTAATTTAAAATATTCCATAAATGTGATCATTTGAATTTAAAAATGTACTCAAATGGCATTAGCCTTGAAATAATTTGAAATTGTAATAAAAAAATCAGCCTTTACTTGAATATGAAATTGTAGTCATAGCAAGGTCTGACTTTATAATAACCAACAAGAAAACAATAAAAATACAATTGGGCCCAAGTTTGGGTGTGTGTTTTGGGTTCTCACGAAAATCGAAGTAAAAAGATAATAAATACTAATTTATCAAATTCAAAAAGTGTTTTATTTTAGTAGTGTTTTGTTTTAAATGGCGTTGTTTTTGTTTACTTACATAATATCACCTAGGCAACGTTTCGATATGTAGGTAATAGCAGATATAATTGTTTTAAATTGAGCCAACTCTGATTTGTTTTCTGCGTTATAAATGTGCGGTTTGGTCACATTAATTTGACATTTGAGATTTTTCCCATAATTTCGAAAATCCTGTACTAGGTTATCTCATAAGTTAAATAGGCAGCATAGAAACGATTGCATTAAAAAAAAAGGCAGAACAATTCATGTAAAATCCAGTATATTATCAACTGATTGACATATTCAAATAACTAAATTGGCAGGATGGAACAACCCAAACTATGAGATAGTAATTTTTTATAAATCTAAATTATAAAAAGTATAAATAACACAAGCAAGCAGCAGGAAAATCAATGGTGGCAATTATTATAAATTAATAAATATTACAATACAATATCCTAGCCGTATCATCCACAATAATATATTTACAAAAAAGACATACTTTTTTCATACCAGGAATCAAAACAATTCTTTTTTTTTTTTTTATTTAGTTTATTGCCAGATCAACAAATAATGTTTTGTTATACATAGCAGTGATAATATACTATAATACAAAAACTAGATTATGATATACTGAGACTAATTAGTAGTCTCTTAAGTTTACAAATAATAACAGTAACAGTAAACAATAGTGATAGTAGCAATTAGTTTCACTAGGGGTTAGGCTGAACGATATCCTGTGGTAGTTTGCGTTTCAATCTGATGTGTATGTTAGGTTGGAATAGGTTGTAGTGTACCGCACCACTACACGCACTAGAGTTGGTAATAAACTTATTGGTGCACTTGTTGATGAATTCTTCCACGTATAAGACGCCAAGCTCGTGGTGTAGTTGGGCATTGCGAATATACCAGGGTGCGTTGACTGCTGTTCTTAACACCTTGTTGTGGAGTCTCTGTAACTTTTGAATATTGGTTTTGGAGGTGTTGAACCATACGGGAGATGCATATAACGCTAAGGGTCTTATCAGGCTTTTGTATAGTAGTACTGTACATTCGATTTTTAAAGTTGATTTACGATTTATTATGGGATACAGCTGTCTTAATCTGGTGTAGCTTTGAGTTAGTTTGTAGTTGACATGGTAGTTCCAGCTGAGCCGTGTGTCAAGGTAAACTCCTAGGTATTTCACTGCAGTCTCTTGGGTTCCAAGGTATTGTGCTGTTGTTGATGAATACATTTGGGGGATTGTTGATTTTTCGCAGTGTGAATATCTTGGCTTGGCACTTGTCAGCGTTAACTCTTAGATTCCATTGCTTGAGCCAAGAAAAAAGTCTATCTGTTGCTTGCTGTAGTGCTGTCACTGCTTGTTCGAGTTTGGGGGCTTGAGTGAAGATGGCCGTGTCATCGGCAAATGTGGCTAGTGTAGCGTTAGTTTCTGGGATGTCTGACATGTATATGTTGAATAGGATGGGCCCAAGGACGCTGCCTTGGGGGACGCCTGCGTGGATGTTTTTGATTTCGGACAGTGTCGAATTAATCCTGACTTCGAAGTTCGGTTGTCTAGGAAAGAGAAGAGGATGGCCTTGAGGTTGGTGGGCATGTCGATGCTCAAGATCTTCTTTTTGAGGCCTTCGATCCACACTTTGTCGAAGGCCTGTGCGATGTCTAGGAACAGTCCTATGTTGTACAGTTTGTTTTCGAAGCCCCGTTCGATTAGTTCACTTATGCGCTGCAGTTGGTGGCAGGTTGAGTGCCCTTGTCGAAAGCCGAATTGAGCAGTGGGTATTGTGTTGAGGTTTTCTATGCTGTTTATCAGACGTTTGTATCTGACCTTTTCTAAGAGTTTCGATAATGAGGTCAGCAGAGCTGGGCAGTACTCGAGTACAAGTACTCAAATACTGTACTCTAAGTACAATTCGGGTACTCTGTACCCGGTACCCAGTACAATTTTCAATAAAGTACTCTGTATTTGTACCCGTCATCACATTGGGTAGAAGTATTCGATACCCGCGTCTTTTATGAGTACAATTGTCCGAGTACTTTAATACCCAACGCGCAAGCGCAAGTGCGCCATGCAAGTCTGGACTTGGCTGTATTTGACGGTGTCGCCGGTGTCTGTTTGTACGAGAAGGTGAAGCGACTGACAACCAGTGATGTTCCCATCAATTTTTTCGAAAGTATACTTTACTACCAGTAATCCATTGTGTTTATGACTTTTTCTATGGTTGCTGGGCGGCGGGGGGGGGGGCAATTACAACAAATGAGCTTAAAAATGCTATTTTTTTCCATATAAAATTGAAAAAAATCGGTTAACTTAATTATATGTATTGACAAAAATTTTTTTCGTAATGCATGTTTTTGCCTCTCTGTTTTTTGGCGTTCTTTAACTTGACCACGAGGAGCTGAAAGTGTCGATCGATGGTCTCGCAGACAAACCTTCACGTATGGTCGCGGAATACATCCTTTACTGCTACTCGAAAGGTAGAGTGGTGCGATAAATCCTACAAACACTGACAGCCTTGATGCAGACAATTAATTGTTCAAATAGTGTTCGACTTGACGTTAGGCCTAATTTGTAAGCACATTCAACGAGTTTTCACAAAATTGGTTGAGAGTATACGCAGTATGCCCAGAAAATTTTGAGAGTATACGGCGTATATGGAGTATATCCTATGGGAACACCACTGCTGACAGCACTCTAACCCTCCCAACGATTCAAATACAACACGCTATCATAACTAACCCTATAAGCTGCCGCTACTGTGGTTTTCTTGAAGACTTGAGCACTCGAGGTAAGGGGCATATTAATATTGTATTATTACTTATCATATATTTTTGTTGGTTGTACAAAGGAATGTAATAAACTGATAAACTGTTTTGTTTATTTTGCTTCTTATAAACGGAAAACAATGTTAAGTAAAAGTGGTGGGGGAAGAAATATGTACTTGCAAATAGTACTCTTGAAATTCGAGTACTTCTACTCGGAGTACTGTACTCGACAGGGTGTGCAATGAGTATAGTACTCGGTACTCTGTACTCGTTCTTCAGTTAAGGCATGTACTTGGTACTCGGTACCCGAGTGCAATTTATCAGTACCCGGCCCAGCTCTGGAGGTCAGAAGACTTATTGGTCTGTAATTGTTTAGTTTTTTTTTATCTTTGCCTGGTTTGGCGAACATGATTATTTGTGCGTGTTTCCATGTCAGGGGGAAGTAGCCCTGTCTCATGCAGGCGTTAAAGGTTGTGCTTAGGTAGGCAAGTGCTTTGTTAGTTAGGTGTTGAAGGATGGTGTTCGTGATGAGGTCGTGTCCTGGAGATTTATTTTTAGGTAAGGTGTTGATTATGCTTTTGAGTTCGTTGGGAGAGGTTGGGTTGATGCGATCCGGTATTGGTGCGTTGTTTTCGGTGTCACTGACTACGTGCATAAAGTGGGTTGGTGTGCAGGTGATTGTTGGTGTGAATGTTTTCTCTAGGTGTTGAGCAAACGCAGCGACTTTTTCGGCGTCTGAGCTGTATTGTTCATTGTCGAATTCGGTAGTTAATGTGGGAAGTTCGGTTCTTTGGTGGAGTATGTTTCTTGTTGTTCTCCACAATCCCATGTCTCCTGGGCTGTAATCAGCGATCTGCTGTTTGTAGGAGCTGATTCTTAGGTTGTCGAGCTCCCTTTTGATTAAATGAGTGATATTATTCAGTTGATTTTTTGTTATGGGATTTCTTGTCCTCTGCCATTCGCGTCGAAGTTTGCTTTTAGTTTTTATTAGCTCTACTATGTGCCTAGGGGGATAGTTGTAATTCTTTGGTAGGACCTTTTTTGATGGTGTGCACGCCTGCTTTACGTTGTTTTGTATCGATTTGGTAAGGTGGTTTGCCATCAGATCTATGTCCTGGGAGGTTTGGAGATCTGACGAGTGGTGAAGATTATTGTCCAGTGCATTCATAAATTGAATCCAATCTATGTGTCCGTTAATGAGTTTTGGGTTGGGTTGTTTAATGGATAGAGTGTTAACAAAGGATACTAGCACAGGAAGGTGGTCTGAATTGAGTTCTGTGATGACGTTTTGGAATATTGGTTTGTTGAAGTTTTTTTGGAGCACGATGTCAAGGATATCGGGCTGATGGTCGAGTCGGTAGGGATAATAGGTGTATTCGTCGGGTGCTATGACTTGGAATGTATTGGCTATTGCAAGGTTTTCAAGTTTAGTGCCCTCTGGATTCGTTGCCCTGCATCCCCATAAGGTGTTTTTGGCGTTTATGTCACCTATGACTAGCAGTGGCCCATTAGTATCAAAGATTTTTTTAATGTCTTCTTTGTCTAATTTTTTATTTGGTTGTCTGTAGGCAGATACTATTGTTATGTGACTCTGGTCGTTAAGTGTAACTTTTATTGCGATTGTTTCAATTTTTAGGTTTTTTATTTCGGGTAGTCGTGTGTGGACGTATTTTTTTTTTATGAAGATCGCCACTCCTCCTGCAGCTACTGTTGATATCCGATCATTACGGTAGGTGTGGTATCCTGGGAGATTAAATTTGATAGTATCATCGAGATGAGTCTCTGTTATACAGGCGATGTCTATATTGTACCGAGCCAGAAAGGCGATGAGTAATGAACGCTGGGTGTTAATTCCATTCGCGTTCCAATTGAGGATTGTTAAGTTTTGTAGGGCATTTGTGCGTTTAGGATCCATTGAGGAGCAATGGCAGCAGGGTGTTTGTGATGAAAGATTTGATTTGGGATAAGTATGGGGTTATTAGGTCAAGGAGTAGTTGTATGAGGTTATTGGGTAAGGTTGTTGAGTTATTGGGTATGGTTATATTGCTATTTGTGTTGGTCTTTGTCGCGTTCTTGAGTATTTCGGCATAAGTCTGGGCATCGTTTACGTTGGTATGTCTGCTGGGGGGTATTCCGGTAGTTCTTGTTTGTGTTCTAGTTCGTTGGTTTAGAAGTTCAATATGGCGCGGGCATCCGCGGTAGTTAGCGCTATGGTTTCCTCCGCAGTTTGCACACTTGGGTGGATCGTCGGTCTTTTTTTTGCATTCAGTGTAGTGGTGGTTGCCTGCGCATTTCACACATGCTGACTCCAGTTTGCAATAGTTTTTCGTATGTCCATATTTTTGGCAACGGTGGCATTGAGGTATATTTTTCGATTTTTTTCTGGCTTCTACGGTTACAATTGAGTGGTACATTGAGGTGAGTGAGAAAATACGTTTAGCTTGTTCATTTTTGGTGAGATCCACTGCGCAAACGGGTAGTGGTGTTTTATTTTTTGTGTATAGGCGAGTCACTTTTATGATTGGCAAGGTTTTACTTAGTTCATCTTTTATTTCTTTGTCTGTGAGAGAAAGAGGAACGTTTTTTATTACAACTGAAATCGGTTTATCGTTGGGGTTTTGATAGGTGTGATACGGTATTTCATTCGTTGTGAAGTATTTTGTTAAGGTACGGTAGTCTTAGTCCTTGGATAGATTGATACGAAGTGTAGATGTATTGTATGAAGTTGTGAATGATCCGGTTGAATATTTTTGTATATTTTCGATTAGTGCTTTATGGTTGACTGCATTGTGCAAATATATAGGGGGGACTTTAGTTTGTACTGTTTCTGCTTGTTTTTCGTTTGATTGATTTTCTAGCGAGTGTTCTTTATCTGAGGGCTGTGCTTCGGTTTCCAGATGTGGTGGTAGGTAGTATTTGTTACTAGTTAAGAGGTTTTCAGTGGTCCACGCGTAGCGTTTTTGCACCTCATTGATAGGCGGCGATAATTTATCGGATTTACGTTTATTTTGTAATTGATAATCCATTATCAAATCATGGTTAGCAATCGTTAAATGTGTTTATTAGAAGTATAAAATAACTTACGATTTAATATAAATAGCGTTGAGGTCGAGCGTATCGCACTGTTATCGGAGCGCATGCAAAACATCCGCACCGGTTCACTGCTCGTACTCGAATTTCCAAAACAATTCTGATTTAGGTCCTTTCACAAATAAAGAAAAAACTTACATTAAAAAAATTATTTTTAGTGGCAAAGGTGCATAGGTTTTATTTTAGTGTTGTACTAAATAGGTTTGTATTCTAAAGTAAATATTAAAAATAAAATATATAAATATTATTCAGTCATCAGAAGTTGTTGGTATTCTAAGTTAAGTTTTTGTTTCTAACCACTTCGATATGACTCTTTTTGTTGTTGAATCAGCTCTAATAAGATAGATTATAGAATTTTTGAAATATTACTATTTTTTCTTCATCTATTAGCTTGGTGAAGCATTTCATAGGAAATAACATGTACGAAAACGAAAAAACAGAGACAAAAACTTTATTTTCTACACCAAGTATACTAAAGACTAACTTGAAAGGTTTCTCAATAGTCTTTGCTGTGACCTGACTTCCTTTATAGTTTCGTAGAAAATTCGTTTTACACGAGCTCGATTGATTACATTTTACATGTATTTATAATCACTTCTTACAGTCTACGTCTCTTTTTTTTAAGCACCTCAATTTCAAGTACAGTTACTTTTCTCAGTATTACTACTTATGAGGGTCAAGCTACATTTATTGAGAATAAAGAAAACGGTTAAAATTTTTTAGGATTTTATTTTAAATTTGCTCAAAGTAACTCCCTTCAGCATTAATACACTTGAGCATTCTTTCATTTAATTGCTTAAAAGCTGCCAATCATCTTCTTTAGGAACACCTTCCAAATAATCATGAACTGCGGTATCAATCTCTCCTTCAGACGAAAGCCTTCTACTCTGCAAATGTCTTTTAAGCCCATAAAATAGCCAAAAGTAGCACATTGCTAAACCGGGGGAGCACGGCGAGTGTTCTATTTCTTTTATATTTTTTCCAGGCAAAACGTGCAGTGTTAAAGCAGCCTTATGAGATGATGCATTTTCATAATGTTCCTTCTCTGGAACTCAATTGAACATTTCAGGCAAACAATTTTCAGTGTATCGTGTAGCTATAACTGTATTTTGTCCATCTATCTCAATTGCATTGACTAGACCTGTACCTTTAAAGAATACCGCTTGCTGCTTCTTGGTCGTTGCTGGAGGTTCTTAATCTTCTTGAATTCATACACGACTCTCTTGGCTGGTAGGTATGCCGAAAATGGCAATTTAAGTTTCGTCACTCATCAGAATATTGGAAAAAAAATGTTTGTTTGCTATTACTTAGAAGATATAAAGTTTCATGACCAATTCTGAAACGCTCAGTTTTTTAGGAATCAGAAAGCCAATGTGGCACAAAACGATTGATATTTTTTTTAAATGTTAGTGATAGTGTATGCTTGTGTTAACAGCTGAGTTGATACTCTCTTACTGCATAAGTGGCTTTATCGCCCTCTTCAATTATTTTCTTAACAGCAGCAATGTTTTTTCGGTAACGGTCGCAGGAGGCTTTGCTCCTTTTTGATGTTAAACAAAATTCCTTTCGAGTTAAAATTCTTTATACCATGGTAAATTGTAACAAAAGAAGATGCGTATTCACTAAAAGCCGAGTCTAAATTCTCTTTGCACTCATAAGCTCTTAAACATCTTTTAAAGTCATAGTAAATCATGAGTCGACGATGATCTTTGGTTAATTCAATTTTTTGACCTTTAATGCCATTTAAAAAATTAACAACGCGGGTTCTAACTAACGTAACTTCAAGAACTAAACCTTAAATGGCAGATAAAAAGTTACTCTAAATAATACTGTACGTTTTGTTTTTCACGGCCTAGTAGATTGTCTTATTCTTAATAATTATAGCTTGACCCTCGTATTTTTAACTTAATCTATATGCAGAAACGGCGAAGTAATAAGTTCTTTAAGATTCTGTAGAAAAGTACTAAGTTGGAGCTGGTTGAATTCAGCACTAAATTGAAATGTTACCAGAACGTATTATTATCAAGCTTTAAGCTGACTTAGTTTTTTCGTCAACAAACGGGCTACCTTCAAACTTTATGATTGTATGTCAAACTCAAAACACCTAAAAAGTTACTTAGGTCCTTTCTGAAATAAACGATTCAATTACAGATTTTGATTTTTCACCTCACCGTAATGCATAGCCACATAAACACCTAACTATATAGTAATTCCAACAATTTGTATGAAGAATTCCATAAACTAGTGATTATGCAGACAGTTATTGATAATGAGTGTTATTTACATGCATATACATTGTAGTGACGTAAATAGAAAATTGGTGTAATAAGATAATGACATTAACCAAACCTTGATAAATTTCTATTTTACTTTGGCTTTGTATTTCATAAAAAGTACTACAAAAATTTCTCAGTAGTGTTTGCAAGAAATGTAAATTATTATAGAAATGTGTATAGGGTGTCCATAATTACAGGTTAGCTCCATAACTATTACAGTTACGTTTCTTTTTGGAAATATATCGGGTGACCTAAGTAAACTTTTGAATAATTTTGTATTTTTGATGTTTTTGTCATATTTGCTCAATCGGTCTATAATATGAATTCTGACACATCACTTCTCCTTAAAATTTTATTTTTCTATTAATTTCATTGCCTGCAGGTTTTTCATGTTTATCATTACTATAGTTTCTTCCATAGTTGGTTTTCTATTAGTGAGTTTGTTACAGTTAAAGTGTAAAATGCTATTATTCTACAGAAAAACTAGGTATTCTATACAATAACTGGATCTTTTAGTTAAAGTATGATAGGAACACTAAAGAGCTGGAACTTAAAAAACCAATGAAGTGTGCATACTATACAAGAGTGGTGTAAAGATAATACTACTTTTAAGTGTAGAGGGTGTAATCCTTTTCTACCTAACCAAATATTTCATTTTTACAATCGACAATTCTACCATATTTACAATATTTACAAAATAGTGTGTTGATGTACTTTTTTTCTTAATTACCACTATCCTAATTATTTAGTTGCACCGGCTATTTCCTAGTTGCAGCTGCCAACTTCTCCAAACATTCGCTACCCTTATTGTCACCTTTTGTTTCACATTTCACTCGCGATCTCACTCACTTATTTGCACTCACCATGCATTTTCTTCCGACCTCCTCTATTTCACCACTGCTCTCCAAATGATTCTGTCCCTCGCCATGATCTCAGCCTGGTTCCAATTTAAACCTCTTCTATTCATTATTTCATACATTTCTTTATCCCACGTCTTACTTGGTCTCTCTTTATTTCTTCTGCCTGTAGTCCTTGCTTCCCACACTTGTGTTACTTGCCTTTCTTCCGGTAGTCTTTTCATGTGTCCCCACCACCTTAGTTGTGCCTTCTCTATATGCTTTTTAACATTCTCTATTTTTAGTCTTTCTCTTATTTCTTCATTCCTTATTTTGTCCATTATCGTGACCTTGGCTACTTTCCCCAGATATTGCATTTCTAGTACCTGTATTTTCTTGTGTAATTTCTCCGTCAGTACCCATGTTTCGCTTCCGTATAGTAATATCGGATACGGTTTTGTATATTGTAAGTTTTGTTTTGCTGCTGGTTTCTTTTTTATTAAGAAAACCTCTGTTGATACGTGGAACAGCTTTGTCATTGTCGCAATTCTGTTGTTAATTTCTTCTTCCATTTTATCTGTTTTGTCTATAGTTATTCCCAGATACTTGATATTGTCTACTTGCTCCACTGTCTGATTCTTGATTTTTATGCTTGCTCTTCTTTCCTTGTTATTTGTGATCACCATTACTTTTGTCTTGTTAATATTAACTTTCATTTCTTTGTTTTCCAGCTTTTCCATCTATATATTCACATTGAATTGTAAGCTTCTTTCTGTATTTGCCATTACTGCTACATCATCTGCAAATACGCAGTCACCTACTTCTACTGGTTTTAGTTTGCGGTGTACCACCATCATCTTACTTTTGCGGCTTACATTTCTTATAATTTCATCCATGAAAATAATAAAAAGCAAAGGACTAAGGTTACCTCCTTGCCTAACTCTCGTTGTCGTTCTGAATTTCTCTGTCTCTTGATTGTCTTTTCTGTCTATGTTTTCGGTTTTTTTATATAATGATTTGATAGCGTTTATCAAACTGTTAGATCTACTATTTCTCTGTAAAACCTCCTATAATTTTGGCCTTGACACTTTGTCGAAGGCTTTTTCCAAATCTACAAAACATATATAAACTTCTTTATTGTAGGGTAGCGATTTCTCTATAACATTTTTGATATTGAATATATGGTCGTGTGTGCAGTGTCCCGGTCTAAATCCACTTTGCGCCCCATGTAGTTTCTCCTCCACTCCCTTTCTTAGTCTTTCCTCCAATATCATCTCGTAAACCTTGCTAGCTGTACAAAGTAGCGAAATCCCTCGATAATTTGAGCATTCCCTCTGGTTACTCTTTTTAAATATTGGTATTATTACTGAGGTTTGCCAATCTTTGGGGACTGTTAATGTTTCCCATACTTCACTGATTATTCTATGTAGAAGCTTCATTCCATCTTCTCCCATGTATTTTAGTAGTTCTGCTTTTAATCCGTCTACAGTCTACTCCTGCTGCTTTCCCGTTCTTCAATTTTCTTATTGCTTTCTTCACCTCTTCCAGTTGTATACTGTCTCTTTCTTCTTCATGTCGTGTATTCCCATTTCCTTCGGCTGGATTTCCTGTGGTTCATTCTCCTATTTCTGTTTCTTCTTCATTAATCTCTTCTCCCTCTAGTATATCTTGATAATATTTATTCCACCTGTCCATTTTTACTGTCTTCAGAAATTATTTTTCCCTCTTTATCCATAATTTGTTTCAATCTGAGTTTTTTTCCTTTATTTTTCATGTTCTTGAGAACTCTGTAGAAAAGCTTCTGGTTTGTTCTACTATCCTTTTCCATCTTGGTTCGAAATTCCTCCCATTCTTTGGCTTTGGCTATTTTGATCTTCTCTTTTGCTGTCTTTCTCGCATTTTTGTATTTTTCATAGGATTCCTCACTTCTTTGTTGCAAGTAAGCTCTCCACCTATCATTTTTCGTTTTGATGATATTTTTAATTTCCTCATTCCACCAACTTGTTCTTTTCTTGGCTCCTACTGCTATCGATATCCCACATGCCTTTCTTCCCGCCTTGTAGATTATTTCTTTAAGTTTTTCCCATTTTTCCTCTATTGACATTTCCTGTAGGTCATTAATTACTTCCTGTATACCTTCCTTGATCTGTTCTTCGTAATCCTGTCTTATCTTTGGATCTTGTAGTTTATGAATATTAACGGTCTTTATTTCTTTTTTGTAATAATCTCTTACTACCCTCTCCTTCTCAATTGTCTCCTTTATTTTTAACTTTGCACCTAGTAAGTAGTGATCTGACGCTATTTCCGCTCTTCTATAAGCTCTTACATCTTGTATCATTCTTCTGTCTATTTTCTCTGTAATGATATAGTCTATAATTGATTTTTCGTTACTTCCTGGTTCCTCCCTAGTATATTTGTGGCAGTCCTTGTGTTGGAAGAATGAGTTTTGTATCACTAATCCATTCTGTATGCAAAAGTTAATTAGTCTCTCGCCATTCGTGTTTCTTGTTTCCTCTCCAAAGATACCCATCACTCCATGCCTTCCTACATTATCATTTCTTATTCTTCCATTGAAATCTCCCATGATTATAGTAGTTTTATCCGCCTCATCATAAACCATTTGTAACTCGCTCTAAAATTGTTCCTTTTCTTCCTTCGTATCACTTTCCCCCGGTCCATATACTATTATTACATCCATTTTTCCATCATACCCTTGTGTGAATGTTACCTTCATCATTCTTTTGCTTACTGTCTTCCATTCCACTAGTTTCTTCATATACTGCGGGCTTATCACACATCCTACTCCTGCTTGGGCTGTTTTATTAATTTCCACCCCGCTGTAAAGTAATCCATATTCTTCTATAATCCTTTCTCCGTCTCCTTTATTTTTTGTCTCTGTAATTGCCAAAATTTCCATACTGTATTTCTTAACTTCTTGTATGAGTTCCTTTTCTTTTCCATTTATACTCTTAATATTCCATGTTCCTATTCTATGCCATTTTTCCTCATTTTTTCCTGTGTTCATTGCTGTGGTCATCATCCCTTCATCCTGTCCTTTATATTTCTCCGCTAATCGTTTTTTAGTAGGTTTAGGGCTGTTGTTCGTATCTCCAGCTTTCGCTCCTATCTAATCCAGGTCCAAATTTCATCCTCGCATGTCATTTTCTGATAGCTCACTCTGACTGTTTTCCCTTTTGCTGCTTCTTCTCTAGCTCTTTTCCTTATTACTGCCCGAATCTGTCTTTCCTTTAGTGTCAAGTCATCGTTTATATATACTTTTGGTGTGTAATTACGAAGTTTGCTCTTGCTGATCATCACCTTATTCTTGTCCTCTTTACTTTTTAATTCTACCAGACACGTTTTTTCTCCCAATTCCTTTGCATGTCCCGCTATCAGTACTATCCCCAGTTCCCTTTCTATGAAACCCTCCATTTTTTCTTTTAACGTTCTAGAGTTATTTGATTTCATTTCTATCCCTTGGATAATTACAATTAACAACAACTTAAATTGGGAAAAACATATTGATACAGTATACTCCAGAATAAGCAATTCTATTTATGCCCTCAGAAATCTGACGTATGCCTGCAATTTAGCAACGTACCTGACATATTATTCATATATTTACTCCCTCATAAAATATGCCCCATTTGCATAAATTATTCATCATTCAGAAAAGTGCAATTTGAACTGTTTTGCTTCCGTACAAGAGAATCCTGCCAGAACTCATTCATGAAACATCAATTATTAACAGTACCTAGTATACAGATTGGTGGTGGCTAATGCGAACATGGGACATGCAAGACAAATGCTCTTTTACACCTTAATTTTGATATAAAAGTCAGTGCATTCTACTGGTAGAAGAGATAGAACGATTTTCAAAAGTTACAACAGATAAATTCCATTTCGCACGTACTGACTTTTAGTTGTGAAGCAATTTAATTTTTGTATTTTCTCGTCCTCCTCGTATACACCTATTGTTACACAATGTAATAATTGTAACAAAAACACAAATACTGCAATAGTGTGACAATTGTTTGACTTAGAGTACATTCAGTGATTTTGAAGGATATAGATACAAATATAAGCTTCCCCTATGGTTCCAACATAACCTAGTCATACTTATAATCTTTTTCTTAAGCAAACGAATGTGTACCTTTGTCTTAATTACGCTGCCAACCCTGAAGCAAAATTTACATTGTAAAGACGTTATATGTCTTGATAGATACGTCAAACTAATAATAATCTTATATTTTCAATTAATTTCAAGTAATAGACGGACCTTACGCATTGTAGAAAGTTTCCATAGGATCTTCCAAGTTTTTATGTGTTATTTTGATAAAAATTTTCATTTAAAGATGTTTTGTTTCCCCTGTCGCCTGCATTGATTAATAAATATTGCAAAACGCAGTTTTTGTTAATCAACGTAGGCAACGGTCCCACACGATACACTTCAGCACCATGACTATCATTTTGGAGAGTTCTTATTTGTTTTTTCAAGGAACTAGACGAAAGTACTTCCTTGCAATATAACAACGTGATGTAGAAAACATAAAATGTGCACCGCTGTTGTCTTTTCCTTGTTTGACGTAGTCTTCTAGCTTATCTTGCTCTGGCTTCATACAAACAGTTATTTGCTCTGATGTTTTGCTGGAGGCACTTTTTTTGCATTTATACTCTTATATTTTTTAGCGACCTTCAAAATAGACAATTTAATCAGTACTTGTAGTTGTGTGCAGTGACGTTGCGCGATGACTTCAAATCAGCTGTTCGGGGTCAACTTTTGTTAAGGGGCTTACAGCAATTATCTGTATTTCGTGTGCTTATAGAGCTATTATTACAAAAAAAAAATTGTGACCTTTTTTATATATATAATATAGTTGATTAAGTTTAGTTTAGTGTAGTTCACTTTTAGATTTAGCGATCGTGGGCATTATAAATTGTGGTTAAGTTAGGTTAAGTTTATAAATGCCATTTTATTGGCGTTTTTTAGTCGTTTTCTGACCATTTGTTCATAATTTTTGGTGAGAATTAGCAAGGACTAACTAATTCGTGGCAGTAATTAAGTATGTTCAGTGTTGAGACCTAATTTCACCTAATTAATTTTCTTTAGTGTAGTGACAGTGATGTGGACGTTACACTCACATTTTGTTTTACTGAATTGTTATGCTGTAAGGTGAGAATATACAAAAGCACTATTCATAAAGAGTTTATTACAAATGCTTTTGTTATGTTCCAGATTTCAGAAGTTGACAGATGATAAAAGCCGCACATTTAGGGCAGGTTCATTCACCCGTTGTGAATCCATAACCTAAAACATAAATAACAAATGTCGTTTTATCACTTTTGTGAAAATTCTTTAGTTTTATGTTTCCCAACACACAAAAACAGTAATTAAATTGTTTTGCTCTAATGTCCTGAACGAACTGGGCAAAGGCATCAAGGATTTCAGTTCACGTTGAGTAACAAGACTAACTCGGAAGATTAAGAGGTCTGTTAAAACTTCCCTTGTTATTTGGGGTAGGTTATCCAAAAATATGTCAAAATCCTTACTATTCAATGCATAAGGATCTTGTCCTAATAAATTTAGTTGTCCAAGTAGTGTTTCTTGTGTCCCTTGGATAACCGACAAGTGTAATCACTCATTTGAGCCATGTTAAAAGCTACCTTGTTTTGAGCACGGTTAATTACTGTCACGAATTAGTTAACCCTTGCTAATACTCACCAAAAATTATGAACAAATCTTCAGAAAACGCCAATAAAATGTCTTTTATAAACTTAACCTAACTTAACCACAATTTATAATGCCCACGAACGCTAAATCTAAAACTTTACTACACCAAACTAATCTTAGTCAACTATACCACATATAAAAACGGCCACAACGTTTTTTTTTCGTAATAATAGCTCTATAAACACACGAAAAACTGCTAATTGCCATAAGCAGGTTAACAAAAGCTGACCCCGAACAGCTGATGTGCTGGGGGTGTGATGACGTAACATGGAAATGCTCTATACGTTTACTTCTTCATCTATTTTGAAATTGTGAGTGGTTCTATTTATTTCTTCTGTTGCTTTTGTGTTCACTTATGTTTCTTCCAAACTGTTCTTACTAAATAATCTGAATCTCTACACATTTCATGAATATAGCTCTTTTTTTGGATACTAAGGTAGAAGTTAAATGACATAATGGTTGGCTATTATTGTTTGTTTGTTTATCTGATGTATGCCTAAGAATCTTCTATTGCATTATATCTATCAAGCAATGTAGCAATATCGTGTGCTATGTTGGTATACCCTTTCTCATTCGCTTCGCAGGTAAGTATTTGATCATTAGAAAAACAGAACCATGCGTAAATGCAACCATAATGAATGACCTATTGTTTATTAAGAGAAAATTTTGAATACAACTTAGTTGTGTAAACAAATCACATATATGCAAAGAATTATCTCATTATCACTTGAAGATATTAGAAGTTTTTATAAATAAATATGTTATTGTTATAAATATAAGTAACTAGGTAGTAAACAGTACAGAACAATGAGGTAATTGAAATATAAACAAATAGTTATTTAAGCATCATAAGTAGCTTTTACCAGTCGAGAACGAGTTTGAGACTGGTTGTAAATAGTTACTTCCTGAGCATGCTTATAGTATTTTTCTCCTTGCCCAACAAAAATTTTAATAATTTTCATTATTATATATATTTTTTTAAATTTACAGTTACACCCTAACCCTTCTTATCTTAACAAGTTTTTACATTTCAAATAGGTTAGGATCAGTTTAGTTCAAACCCGTTCAGATCACTTACAAAACCAAAATTACTGTAATAACACGTAATTCACTTACTTCCCTTTAGGAGTAGATGTTACCTTACTTTCCTAATGTCATGACAACCAGTAAACAAACAGTAAAATCAACTTACCTGCAATGGATATGTCAAAGTAAGTGTAACTTACTAGAGATGGGCATGGAGAAAATTATTATTTGGGTCTTAATGAGATTTAGTAGTTGATTTGATGTACCTATATTCATTTAAAATAGTAAATTGGACTAATATTGAGTGTTAATCATTGATTTTTCGTTATAGCCCACTAAAAACTACCGAAACACCAAAGTAAACACAAAATATGAGAAAAAACACTCCGAGCAACTTCATATCCATTAATTAAATATTTCCAGACCAAGGCAAGGGTAAGTGTTAGACTAGATACTCAGCAAGTAACACGTTAGAATGTTAATACAAATGTAATTGTGTTTCTGTTTGACCACATGCGTAAGATGTCTAAAAAGAGTTAAGTTTACATATAAAGTTGCTATGGTATTTAGTAACTCTGATTTTAGATAAAATGAAATCGTGCGATGTCAACATGAGCAATGAAGCAGCTAGCAACACCAAAGCAGTTCTGGACCAAAACAACATACCTATCGAAGAGTTGCTCGGCTCGGTAACCACCTATAACAATGTGGAGGGGTCCGAGTCGAAGAGCCAGCAACTGCGAACAAGTGCCCGAGTTTTCAAAAAAATGAAGCTAGATTCTGTTGTTGCCATTCCAGTTACTGCGGATACCAAAAAGGGTGAGTGCTGTTGTTGAGAGGTTTAAAGTAGAATGTGGAATTATAACTTTTAGAATCCATAAAAGAAGAAACAAAACCAGAAGTTAAACGACCGCTCCGGCCGACGTGGTCGCAGGAAGATAAAAATTTATTTTTCGAAGCTTTAAACGAGTACGGAAAGGATTTCGAAGCAATTCATTCTCATATCACCAATAAATTAAGGAAAAAAGGTCTTCCAGATTCTGTAATGAAAACGAAGGACCAAGTTCGGCATTTTTATTATCGTACCTGGCACAAAATTTCAAAGCATCTCAAATTTTCTGATGGTAAAGATTATTATTGTTGCGTTAGATTATTCGATTTTGCAAAGCATTCACATTTTCTAATTATTTTAGATATTAAAAAGTTAGCCCAAGAGTTATATGGATTAATTAACTATGGCGAGTTGAGGAAAAAAATTGGGTCCGTCAGTGAGAAAACTTGCATGAAGTTGAACGAATTGATTTACAGAGGAGCCGTTGCAATAAGGTTGAAAGGTAAAACGGTGCGAGTTAAAACGCCCATGTGCAGAGCACTGCGCAAATTGAATCAACTCGACGGTAAGTTCCATCTGTTGAGGTAAGCACACATTAACTTGATAAATGTACAGAAAAGCATGATGACTTAAAACTGCCCACACGAGTGAACGTGGAGTTGGTGCCGAAGGACATGGACTCCTGGTTACGGGTGCAGGGCTTGTCTCAAAATCCTCGTATTAGGGCTTCACTGCCTCTTCAAAAAAGACTGAGTACTCTGCTTAAGTTTCTCAACTGCAAGTGGAAAAGTGTTAGCGCTGCTGCTGTATCCTTTTATAAAAATATGGATTGCTTTAGTGAATTTAAACTTTTAGTTTACTAAGAAAACGTACAGTAGTTCTGTCTATCACACTTCTTGGTAAAATTGGAAGAACTATTACAATATTAAAGGTGCTTTACTAGCTTTGTGTCGGTGGCAATTGTGTTATAGGGTAGAAAAATCGATTAAAAAACATTTGCCATCATGTATAAAAATTCTCTTTATTCACTTGTGCAATGAATAATTATTCTTCCAATTAATTGTTTCCCTTTTGTCATACAAAAAAATTGTTTTATTCAAAATTATATGAAGCTGCTTCAGTTTTGTGCAAGAAGAAGGATTCTTCTTTCTTGGGATTATGCAAGCTGATGTCACGTGAAGTTAAGAAAATAATAGCAGGTGCAGGAAATCTCAATTTGTAGTAAGTCCACTTTAACTTTTTAATGATGGAGTTAGAGCAAAGTCAATCTCGTATGCGTAAACTGTGGTACCCTTAAAATTGAAAGGTATATTTTAGCGTTACAAGCCATTCGAGTTTCTTAATTTTGTTTTTCCATTTTGATCTATCCATAGTCATTGTTCGGTACGACGAGTAGGAGTGCTTGCGGTGTTAAGACATGAATTAATCGCACCGACGGTTAACCTGAAATTTTAGGCATCGTGCAAATTAATTTGCGGAGTTTTGATAAATTATACAAATACATAAACCGGACTGGTACAGTATAAAGTGAAATTGAGGGAAGGGAAGTAAAGGGCGCAAATTCCCTTAGTGAAAACAGTAATAAACGAATACAAAGTGTGAGGCAAAGGTCAAAACAACGAGCGCCAGACGCGAAAGGTCAAACACCGTGCGCGTAGATAAGCGTAATCTAATACAACAGCGCTAGCAAATTCGTTCAGTGAAAAACAGGGACGGTCAATGCCTAAATAAATACTTAAATAAGGTGACGAATTAAATAAGAAAAGGGAACAAATACACATGAATTTTACCGAAAAAATAAAAGGACGACCAAGAGCAAAAGGTGTAACTGGTGTAATAGATCCATACGTAAACAGGAAAAGAACTCGAGAAGACCCTAAGAAATTCGATAAATGGGAAACTAAGCAAATGCACCTTCAAAAAAGTGTAAAAGCACAGAAAACCCTCAAAAAATAGAACCCAACACAAGGAAAAAATCTCAAAGAAGCGAAGCTACCACAGGAAGTGGAAGTGGAAGAGATGGACGCAGTTTTAAAAAAGCTGGACGAACTACAAACTGAGGCGAATAAAAACCACGCGGATTTGAAAGCAGAAATTATGAAAATGAAAGAAGAATTTCAGAACGCGAAAATTGAATGGGAAGAGAAGGCGGAAGAATGGAGAGTAGAAAAAGTAGAACTTGGGAATAGAATCAAGAGATTAGAAGAAAGGATTGAGAGACAAGACAGAGACAAACGCAGAAATAACGTGGTGATAAAAGGAGTACAAATAGAAGAAAACCAGTAGAACAACTATTACGGGATAAGCTCAGGATGGTGGCAAAAGTTAAGAAAGCATACAGTGTGAAAGGAAAAGACGATAAAAGAATAATAATTGCAGAGATTGATATATGGGAAAATAAAAAAGAGGTTATGAAGAGGAAAGGACTGCTAAAAGACTCGAACATTTTTATCGAAAACGATCAAACCTTCTAGGAAAGAAAAATTTAAGCCGAACTACGAAAGATTATGAAAGAAGAAAAAGAGAAAGGAAAAATAGTTAAAATGGGCTACCAAAAAATTATCATAGAAGGAATAGGGTATGACTGGGACCCAAATAAACGTGCAGTAGTTAGATTCCAGCCAAAAAACGAATAGCCATAGAGAAAAATAACAACGAATTACATAAGACGACCAAGACGTGACATGGAATAATGAATATGGGAACAATGGGTAAAAATAAAGAAGAAAAAGACAAATTATCAAAAAAAAATAATAAAGAACTTCCTATAGGAACTTGGAACGTTCGAAGAGGGAGCATTAAGAAATTTAGTAGCGGAAGTAAAGAAATACAAATTAGATATAGTTGTATTGCAAGAAACTAAACAGAAAAGCAATGAAATTATGGAAATAGCAGAATATGTATTATTCCATAGTGGCAGGATAAATAGAAGATTTGGTACTGGGTTTCTAATAAGTAAAGATTGGCAACACGCAGTGATAAATTTTGAACCGATAACGGATAGAATGTGTAGCTTAAGACTTCGGGGAAAATACCAAAAGATAACCACTATAAACATACATGCCCCAACAGAGGAAAACACATTAGAGGAGAAGGAAGAATATTATGATAAGTTAGGCAAAGTGCTTCAAAAAATACGTGAATACGATTTGAAAATTATAATAGGTGACTGCAATGCGAAAGTGGGGAGAGAGGAGGAATATATGCCAACCAACGGAAGGTGTAGTAGGCATGCAGAGAGCAATGATAACTGGCTGAAATTGATAGGATTTGCAATAGAAAGAAATATGAGAATAATGAGTACAAACTTTCAATGGAAAGACATTTACAAAGGGACATGGACATCCCCCGATGGCAATACTGTTAATCAAATCGACCACATTCTAGTAGAAGGAAAAACATGTGAATACAATAACCAATGTTACAAGCTGCAGAGGAGCGGACACTGATTCCGACTACTACCTAGTTAAAATAAAATAAACAAAAAATGCTAGATAATAACAACAAAAAACAGGCGAAGAAGCAGAAAAGAACACTAATATGATAAAGAATAAAAGAAAGCATTGAAGGAGAGAACACAGGCTAGAATAAAAATGATAAATAAGGGGACGGAAGAAACAGTGCAGGAGTTTAGAAATAAAAGAAGAATAGCAAAGCAGAGAAGGGAATATAAAGAAAAAGAGTTGGAACATTTGGAAGAAAACTAT